>MQUG01000154.1:0-93682 GCA_007213375.1 Steinernema feltiae
GTGTTCGAAGTGAGGCTCTGCAGCGAAGGGTTCTTCGGCCTTGTGGGAAAACCTCGTATTCCTCCTCGAAGCGCTGGGCAACGGAAATCGGAGATTCTGGAGCTTCGTGCTCGACTGGAGCCTCGGCCTTGTGGGAGACTTCGAATTCTTCTTCGTAATGGCGCTCGGCAGCGGAAATCGGAGATTCTGGAGCTTCGTGCTCGACTGGAGCCTCGTGTTCGAAGTGAGGCTCTGCAGCGAAGGGTTCTTCGGCCTTGTGGGAAACCTCGTACTCCTCCTCGAAGCGCTCGGCAACGGAAATCGGAGATTTCTGGAGCTTTCGTGCTCGACTGGAGCCTCGTGTTCGAAGTGAGGGCTCTGCAGCGAAGGGTTCTTCCGGCCTTGTGGGAAACCTTCGTATTCCTCTCTCGTAATGGCGGCTCGGCAACGGAAATCGGAGATTCTGGAGCTTCGTGCTCGACTGGAGCCTCGTGTTCGAAGTGAGGCTCTGCAGCGAAGGGTTCTTCGGCCTTGTGGGAAACCTCGTACTCCTCCTCGAAGCGCTCGGTCAACGGAAATCGGCGATTCTGGAGCTTCGTGCTCGACTGGAGCCTCGGCCTTGTGGGAGACTTCGAATTCTTCTTCGTAATGGACGCTCGGTCACGGAAATCGGAGATTCTGGAGCTTCTTGCTCGACTGGAGCCTCGGCCTTGTGGGAGACTTCGAATTCTTCTTCGTAATGACGCTCGGTCACGGAAATCGGAGATTCTGGAGCTTCGTGCTCGACTGGAGCCTCGTGTTCGAAGTGAGGCTCTGCAGCGAAGGGTTCTTCGGCCTTGTGGGAACCTCGTACTCCTCCTCGAAGCGCTCGGCAACGGAAATCGGAGATTCTGGAGCTTCGTGCTCGACTGGAGCCTCGTGTTCGAAGTGAGGCTCTGCAGCGAAGGGTTCTTCGGCCTTGTGGGAAACCTCGTACTCCTCCTCGAAGCGCTCGGTCACGGAAATCGGAGATTCTGGAGCTTCTTGCTCGACTGGAGCCTCGTGTTCGAAGTGAGGCTCTGCAGCGAAGGGTTCTTCGGCCTTGTGGGAAACCTCGTACTCCTCCTCGAAGCGCTGGGCAACGGAAATCGGCGATTCTGGAGCTTCGTGCTCGACTGGAGCCTCGTGTTCGAAGTGAGGCTCTGCAGCGAAGGGTTCTTCGGCCTTGTGGGAAACCTCGTACTCCTCCTCGAAGCGCTCGGTCACGGAAATCGGAGATTCTGGAGCTTCTTGCTCGACTGGAGCCTCGTGTTCGAAGTGAGGCTCTGCAGCGAAGGGTTCTTCGGCCTTGTGGGAAACCTCGTACTCCTCCTCGAAGCGCTGGGCAACGGAAATCGGCGATTCTGGAGCTTCGTGCTCGACTGGAGCCTCGTGTTCGAAGTGAGGCTCTGCAGAGAAGGGTTCTTCGGCCTTGTGGGAAACCTCGTACTCCTCCTCGAAGCGCTCGGTCACGGAAATCGGAGATTCTGGAGCTTCTTGCTCGACTGGAGCCTCGTGTTCGAAGTGAGGCTCTGCAGCGAAGGGTTCTTCGGCCTTGTGGGAAACCTCGTACTCCTCCTCGAAGCGCTCGGTCACGGAAATCGGCGATTCTGGAGCTTCTTGCTCGACTGGAGCCTCGGCCTTGTGGGAGACTTCGAATTCTTCTTCGTAATGACGCTCGGTCACGGAAATCGGAGATTCTGGAGCTTCTTGCTCGACTGGAGCCTCGGCCTTGTGGGAGACTTCGAATTCTTCTTCGTAATGACGCTCGGTCACGGAAATCGGAGATTCTGGAGCTTCGTGCTCGACTGGAGCCTCGTGTTCGAAGTGAGGCTCTGCAGCGAAGGGTTCTTCGGCCTTGTGGGAAACCTCGTACTCCTCCTCGAAGCGCTGGGCAACGGAAATCGGCGATTCTGGAGCTTCGTGCTCGACTGGAGCCTCGTGTTCGAAGTGAGGCTCTGCAGAGAAGGGTTCTTCGGCCTTGTGGGAAACCTCGTACTCCTCCTCGAAGCGCTGGGCAACGGAAATCGGCGATTCTGGAGCTTCGTGCTCGACTGGAGCCTCGTGTTCGAAGTGAGGCTCTGCAGAGAAGGGTTCTTCGGCCTTGTGGGAAACCTCGTACTCCTCCTCGAAGCGCTCGGTCACGGAAATCGGAGATTCTGGAGCTTCTTGCTCGACTGGAGCCTCGTGTTCGAAGTGAGGCTCTGCAGCGAAGGGTTCTTCGGCCTTGTGGGAAACCTCGTACTCCTCCTCGAAGCGCTGGGCAACGGAAATCGGCGATTCTGGAGCTTCGTGCTCGACTGGATCCTCGTGTTCGAAGTGAGGCTCTGCAGAGAAGGGTTCTTCGGCCTTGTGGGAAACCTCGTACTCCTCCTCGAAGCGCTCGGTCACGGAAATCGGAGATTCTGGAGCTTCTTGCTCGACTGGAGCCTCGTGTTCGAAGTGAGGCTCTGCAGCGAAGGGTTCTTCGGCCTTGTGGGAAACCTCGTACTCCTCCTCGAAGCGCTCGGTCACGGAAATCGGAGATTCTGGAGCTTCTTGCTCGACTGGAGCCTCGTGTTCGAAGTGAGGCTCTGCAGCGAAGGGTTCTTTGGCCTTGTGGGAAACCTCGTACTCCTCCTCGAAGCGCTCGGTCACGGAAATCGGCGATTCTGGAGCTTCTTGCTCGACTGGAGCCTCGGCCTTGTGGGAGACTTCGAATTCTTCTTCGTAATGACGCTCGGTCACGGAAATCGGAGATTCTGGAGCTTCTTGCTCGACTGGAGCCTCGGCCTTGTGGGAGACTTCGAATTCTTCTTCGTAATGACGCTCGGTCACGGAAATCGGAGATTCTGGAGCTTCGTGCTCGACTGGAGCCTCGTGTTCGAAGTGAGGCTCTGCAGCGAAGGGTTCTTCGGCCTTGTGGGAAACCTCGTACTCCTCCTCGAAGCGCTGGGCAACGGAAATCGGCGATTCTGGAGCTTCGTGCTCGACTGGAGCCTCGTGTTCGAAGTGAGGCTCTGCAGAGAAGGGTTCTTCGGCCTTGTGGGAAACCTCGTACTCCTCCTCGAAGCGCTCGGTCACGGAAATCGGAGATTCTGGAGCTTCTTGCTCGACTGGAGCCTCGTGTTCGAAGTGAGGCTCTGCAGCGAAGGGTTCTTCGGCCTTGTGGGAAACCTCGTACTCCTCCTCGAAGCGCTGGGCAACGGAAGTCGGCGATTCTGGAGCTTCGTGCTCGACTGGAGCCTCGGTCAGTTGAAGGGTTAAAGCTTCGTCTTTGTGATCTTCTTTTCTTTCTGTTTTTTCGAATATTTCAGGTTCCGCAAATGCCTCAACGTCTCTTTTTGGTCTGTCTTTAGTGGCCTCTTTGATGTGCTGCGTTGTGTATTCTGTCACACGTGTTTTGACAAAACCTTTCTCAGGTTCTGTGCCATCTTCAGCCTCTTCTTCATCTCCAACTTCTTCAGTCAGGTGGAAGTCATCTAGTTCTGTTACCGATGGTACCGGAGTTACTGGTGTTACTATTATTTCCACTGCGGAGAGTTGTTCCTGCTGCGTTTGTCCCGCAATTGATTCAAAAATGGCAATGCGGTCGCGAACAGATCCAAATGACGTGTTCGATTCAGGAGAGAACGGGCGTCGTTCATCTGAAAAAGATCTGGTTAGTTTTGTGTTTTGAACTTTGCGAGAGAAGCTGTGCGTGAGAGAAAGTGACACCATACATCTACTGAAACAAGCAATAGCTGTGATTGCTACCGTGAAATGCTACAGCAGCACGTGCAAGTTGGTTCTCTACATTTTGCGTTTTTTTTTGTTTTTCGCGTAGAATTTTATTTATTTCCTATAGAAAGAATCTATTAACATCGAGTCGCACTGAGTATTCGGTGCGTAGTACAACTCACAAAAACACCAGAAAGCCCATTTCTTTTCAACAAACAAGCACTCTACAGCTGTTGCGATTCGGCTATAGCAGGCGTTTGAACAATTGGCACTAGACGAATTTGATGGTTGTTGGGATCAACACTTCCGTTGTACACCTGGTCATTCACCTTGAGACGGATCAGTTCTTCTCCTGAACATTTGCCGTCATTTCATTCGAACTTCCAACAGTCGCATTCAAAGCTGTCGTTAGTGTGTCAATCAGCAATGTTGCAAACACACATCTTTTTTTCCGTTCCTTATTGCAGCTATTCATTAGGTCTACCAACTGACTTTCACTATCGACAAGTGAGAACAATTCACAAACACTTCGCAAGTCCATAAATATCAAAAAACTGCTAAAAGTCGAAAGAAGCTCAAGAAGCGTCTACTTTCAAAGGGAGTGTCATGGTGTATCTTAATTCGGGCAGCAAAGGGTGGTTGAAGCACAAAGAGAACACATGCGAATTGTGTGAATAAGCGTCACAAATGACAATGAAAGATGAGAAGATTGTTTACTACTCACCGTGTTGGGCTTTTTCTTGGTCTTCTGAAATATTTTAAAACTTAGAGTAAAGCCAGCTAGAGCACGATGGTTACCTGGATAGCTCGACTTTGTAGTAGTGACAACTCGTGTCATCTTTTTGGAAACTACAACAGAACCGTCTTCGCTCGTAAATCCTTCGTCCATCGTTTCCACCTTTTGATCTGTCTCGGGGACTGCAGATGCTGCGCCGTGTTGGGTGGCTGAAAAGGGAAGAATTACTATCTGTTACCGCTCATTCTTTTATGTACAACATGTGGAATTATTATGATAAGAGCAGTCAGGTACAAGTTAGTTGGGATATACGGTAAGTGAAGGATGTTGCGTTAGACAAAATATACAATTCTTCATGCAGTCAGTCAACAAACTTAGATTGGCGAGCATCTCCTTGTGGAGCCGTGAGACTTGGTCCGCGTCCAACCCGCACATCCCAGGTGTCTCGGTTTCGTAGCTGGTGTTCGTAGTTGTCGTTTTGCGCGAAGTGCTAACGCGAATTTGTACGTCAGCGTTCGACGATCCAGCAGCAAGAGCCTTCGCTACATTAGCAGACAGTTGAGAATCCCTTGGGCAGACAGCGCCAACCGCCTTCAGTTCATTTTCGAGCTCCTGGAGTCGATTCACAGCAGCGTTGTATTTGTCGGGACAGGTCATTTGCAAGTGAGAGAGGCCGATCAATATGTTGGAGAGAAGCAAACTAGTGTTGGACTTGGCTGCAGCATTATCAGCTGTCATCTCCGACGGCACCTCTTCGACTTTACTGCAGTCAGGAATTGGTGATGGCGGGGGCATAGGAGAAATGCTTCCTGAACACGGCTCGGCCATGAGCGGAGCTCGCAAAAACTCTTTTGTCGGTTCTTCGTTGTTCCCGTTTCCGTTCTCCTCTTCGATCGGCTGCACGAAACTGACAAAAGGCATCGTTTCTGGAAGCGAAGGCATCGCGATTGCTGCGGCTAGGGAATCAGATCGAGTACGTTCGAACTGGGCAGAACTAGCAACCGGCTTATCTTCATCGATGATCTCTTGATGTTCTTCGTCGTGATCGATGTCGATGCCTGACTCCGGCGCGTGCTCGTGCTGCTCTTCCGCATGCTCACCGCTCCACTCTTCAGCTTGAAAGTCTTTGAATGAGTCGACATGATGGAACTGCGGACCAGTAGTCAGTCCGGCAGGGTCTGCGTCATTAGAAATGGCTACAACGCCCTGGATAAGCGGAAGTCCGCAACTTGAAAGACCGGAGAGAACAAGAGCGCTGGCTGGCTGGGACGACATCGCTGTTAGCAATGAAGGCATAAAGCAAAGTTTTGGCCAGCTGACGACGGGAAAATGGCTACGTGCGGGTTTCAGCTGTCTGTTTGCGTATTTCTCTTTCTGTTGATGTATTTCTTCGTCACATTGTCGAATGTGAAACAAATGCGAGAAACAGCGCCCGAGTGATATGGGCGGAAGCAAAGTCTCCTGAAGTTTTGAGTGTTTTTATCATCTGATAGGCTAGCTAAACGCAAATGATCGCACAAACCCCTCTAACTAAAGAGTGTCGATAGTTGTTGACAAAATACATAGAACAAATGAAAAATGAGAGAATGAAGCAGCAGTGATAATGACTTAAAGCTCAACATAAACGGCCTAGATGAATAACGGCTTTGAGTTAAATTTATTTTGTCTGATATTTCCTTGTGATCATCGCAGGAGGGCGAGTTGACAGTTAAAACGATTATATAGAAGGTTATAGCGAGAATTGTGTTTAATCAGAGATGTAGAGAACTATCTACCTTCTCTGTGCGTGGTCTCATCTTCACGAGATTTGGCAGCATCTTCTTCGGCTTCGTCAAACGCCTCTGAAAACAGCCCAGGTCAGAAAGAAAGGCTGGAAGCGAAGGGTGCAAAGGAAAGCGAAATATCATGCTTTTGGCATCTTGTGTGCTCAGCGCTAAAATACTCACCTTCATGGTAGTGTTCGGGGCTTTCATCCGTTATTTTGTGGCTAGTTGTGGTAGTAACGACTCTTGTTTCGGTTACAACGGATCCATCGTCTTCTTCGCGGCGAGTCTCATATTTAACTACATCGGTCTCAGTTCCGTCGCCATGTTCGATATGCTCCGTCTCGTAAAGGTCCTCCGGCTCCTTATCTTCTGCTTCGTCTTTGCGCTCCTCCATCAGAGAAGGCTCCTCGTGGGCGGTTTCTTCACCCAGCTCATCTAGTACACACGCTAATGACCACAAACATTTCCAAACCAATTACCTGTTGTTCCGCTGGGTCCCTCTTGCTGATTCATCTCAGAAACCATTTCATTCCATTTTTCTTTCTCCTCCTCGGAAAGAGAGACTATTTCATCACGAATCTCTTCGTTCACCGGAATGTCGTCTTCAAATGTAGTTGTAATCGTGCGTTCTTCGACGACTGGTCCGTCTCCAGTATCATGCACATGGCGCTCCTTCTTCACTACAGTTCTGATTGTTTGAACGATCTCTTCCGGTTCAACAGGTTTATCTAAAGCTCACAATTCGATGAAGAGTCTCGTCATGTTGCACTTACCCTCTCGGCTAATGGATGTCTCCGGTTTGGCGACTTCAGCGGCAGCGGTCACTGCTGGCGCCACATCAACTGAATACAGCGCTGCACTTCCATTTACGGGATAGTTGTCGCTCGGCTTAATACGAGCGAGTCTGTCCATGCTTGAGACAGAAACATTGGAGGCGTCAAATCGTTTCAGCGAAGATTCGCCCTCTTCGTCTGAATCTCTCTTGTTCATAATTCGAACAATGTCGTCTCTGCCAATTCGCTTAAGTGCACTTTCCAAATTGGTTCGGTTTGCTTCAGTCTTCTTCAAATGGATCCAAATTTTGAGGATTGACATGGGTTCTTTTCCCATTAGCTGTTGCTTGACCGCCCGGATATCTTTGTCGGGCACTTGGAGTGCTCGAGCAAGACGAGGCCAATCTTGGCCAATCCTGCGAGCAACAAGGTCTACGGCCAAGTCTTCTTCGGGAATCTTGCCCTCGGCAGCAGCTGCTGCAGCTTGCAACTCTTCGGGGGACGACTCCAGGGCTACTGAATACTTCGACGCAATCACGATGTGGCGACTCTCTGGCTCAGCAGCAGATCCCATGTCTATTTGTCCATATTCGGGTAAAGTGATTGCCAGCGTACAAATAGGCTGCTGCGGCGGAAGTGTTTCAGCCCGAAGTTTTGGTTCTTTCATCATGGCGATGCGACCAGTTGCTGAAGCATCCTCGTCATCGCGTGGACGAACCTGAGATTAAGGGTCAGCACAGCAAACTACATTTTCATACCTTGATGTTGAAGGCCAAACGGTTTTCTTGGAAAGGCAAGAAGTAGACCTGCAGCTGATCTCCACTCTTTGTAACGGGAACGACGTTTCCACTGAATTCCAAGAACTGATGCCGGCCGCTGAGAACTTCTACATCGCGAGATCTCGCGATTTCGACAAAATGCTCTTGTTTTTCCAAAGTCTTGTCTTCCTTGTCATCCGTCATGCAGAAAACTCTTAAACAAAAAGGAATTAACGAGACTACGCAAAGATTTGTCGCTACCTCAGTTGCCCCTCGGTTGGGAACATACGTCGTGCAAAGACAACAAATTTGGCCATGTATGGAACAGAAATGGCCTCATTGTACACTTCTTGGGCCATTCGCGCGGCATCACGTGGTGTCTGACAATCCATCAACCAGAAACGAGCGGATACTGTAGTTGTGAATGAAACTTCTTCGCCTGTGAAGGTGAGCTGAGTAGTTCCAGTGATGTCTTCCCACTGCGCCGGCGATGATCCTCCAGTAATGCTGCAGAGAAGACGGAGAGTTGGAGGTTCTTGTCCAGGCTGTCCGCTATACTGAGTAAGCATTCCTTTCTGACTGCTCTGAGGAAGCGGAATGCAGAGAGTAATTGGCTTGTGGAACTTTCGTCGTCTTGGCTCCACAGTGACGATCGGACTGACTGCAACGCGGTTTCCATGGAGTCGAGCGACAATATCGTGAGGGATTGGTTGCGCTTGAACGGAAACCTTGATTATCTTCGTGAGCGATCCGTCAGGGAAGATTGCTTGAACTCGTGGAACGACAGATGAAAGGATTACACCTCCCTCAGGACCGACGCAATGCACTTCTTGACGAACTCTGGTGACCACGGCAAAATACATGGGGAAATCGTTTGTGAGAATCCGAGTAATACGGGGTGTATGGAGATCATCGAGTTGGGAAAGCTCGGCAGCATCGAATGACTCATTCAAAACCTGAAACAAGACCATAAAACCAACCAATTTGCAGGAACTACTCTTGCCTCTTGCACTGCGTCTTCAGTCGCTTCGAGTTGATGTTCCTTCCAATGTTGTCCATCGTCCGAGCGAAGAATAACAATTTCGCGCTCGCGGCCTCGAAGCGATGCGAAGTGCGGAACTTCTAGGATGACCGGACCAAGAAATTTGGCTCCGTGGGGTCCCATCTCCAGAATTCGTGAAGCGAGTGATTCGCCTTCGGAGAGCGGAGGAGGATGCGCCAGTTTGTCTTTTCGCAAATAGCGACAAGTGATGCGAGTAGGCTGCGCAGCCTTTCTCGGTGGAATGATGATCCTAACTCCGGAGTGACGGCATCCTCGCATGGCACCTCCTCGAGCATCGACGAGGAACGAGATGAGGAAACTAAAAACAAGCGCGATGACTCCAGTGGACAAGAAGCGACTTTGAAGCGACTTTCAACAATTAGCATGCCACTCACAACCACATTTTGTATAACTAGCGCTACATATTAGACCACTCACAAGCACAACAGCGGTATTAAACTCACTTTTTGTGAAGCAATTTACTAAAACAAAACCCGGAATTAATAATCGTGTTAGTTTTAAGTTCGAGAGAAACACGTAGTGAGAATATCTTACCTTGGCTGGCTGACATTGTGAGTGTGAATGATGTTGTCAGTAGTAGTGTTGTCCAAAATACTCGAATCAACAACGGCCGTAGCAACGGGCTCGTGCTGTGCCTGCTTGATGAGCACTTCGAGATCAGCGTCGGTAGTGTCCATGTCGGCGTTTCGCGACAACATCTGTAAATTGAAATGTTTAGGTGAGTTGAAGGCAATTAGTCGAAACCTGTTCTCCGGTATGTATCAAATGAACTCCAGTAGAGTCTTGAAGACCTTGTGTAAGACTCTCCGAGAAGTCTTTGACGTGAGCGTTTGCAGTTACCTGATTGTCTTCCCCTGAAAAAATCAAATGTCAAGAAAAATCAGTGAACGGCATTGCTTGACAGATGCGCCAGCCACGCGCCCGATCATTTCGTCCCCGAGTGGTTCGACACCATATTTGTTTCCCCTACTAGTTGAACACAAAGCAGTCTGAGTAGTAAGAAGGATGACTAGAAGTATAGTTAGAGACTCTATAAACACTGAACGTGTCATATCCGCTAGGAGGAGATCAACGGAATTAACTAGTGGGAAATTATAAACAGCGAGCCTGGAAGTCATCGGAGTGGAGATGCATCGGTGTTTTATGCGCATATATAGTTTTATGAGGATGCAAGTCGTTGCTAGTCGCATACGAAGCGATTAATGGAGCATGGCGCAAGTAGGGGTAGTGTGCGAGAGCGAGCGAGCTATATGTATTATAAGATAGCAGTTATTGATAAACGCAGCTAAACGCCGTGAAGTGATGATGTTACACTCGTCACTTGCGCGCGCATCGCATTTGAGGGTGTGGCCATATGTCCCCTTCTCACCTTCGTCTTCTGAGTCCGAAAACATAGTTTCGTTCATCGCTTCCGGATTCTGAGGATTGTATCTCTCTTCAGTAACGGTGGTTGTTTCAGTGATGACAGTGGTCTGTGTGACGGTCTTCAATGTCTCAACAACTGACACGTAGCCAAGACGTTGAGCGATTGACAATGGTGTCTGTCCGGTCTGAAATGAATATTGTTTAGCAGCACTCGGCGCTGATGTGGCTTACTGAGGTGTAGACATCTGGCGACGCGCCCTTTTCGATCAAATAGCGCACGCAATTGTTGTGGCCTTGCTGTGCTGCCTGGTGGAGAGGTGTGTAGTTCGCCTTGGTCGTCGCTGAGACGGGAGCGCCGTGCTCGACCAGGAATTGCACCATTCGAATTTGTCCAAAGTGACAAGCGACATGAAGAGGAGTGTATCCGGCCTTTGTTTTGCTGTCAATGGTCGCATGTTCTTTCACAAGCTCCTCGGCGACGTTGACGCGATCTTCTTGAGCACAGAGATGCATCGGAGTCAATCCGTTCTTTGCCTGAGCGTTCACCTTCGAGTTGTGTTCAATCAGCAACGCAGTCATCTCGCGGTGGCCTTCTTGAGACGCCAAGTGAAGTGGTGTAAATCCAGCCTTGCTTTCAGCGTTAGGATCGGCTTTGTACTGTAGAAGCGTTCCAGCAATCTCCATTTGATTCTTCTTTGCTGCGATGTGCAAAGCAGTGTATCCGTTCTTCGCTGCTGCATGAGCGGAAGCGCCGTTTTCCAGCAACAGAAGTGCGATCTAAGACGAACATCAAGCATTAATTTGAAAAGAGCAACTTCAAGTACCTTGTCGTTATTGTAATGAGCAGCGACATGCAGTGGAGTAACCTGGTTCTTTCCTTCAATGTCAACAGGAGTCTCGCGATCAAGCAGAATCTTAGCGACTTGGAGATTTCCGTATTTCGATGCCAAATGTAATGGGGTGAATCCTTTCTTCGTGAGGAGCGCTTTGTCGGAGCCGTGTTCGAGGAGCGTTGTGGCCACTTCGTCCTGTCCTTCCTTAGCTGCGATGTGCAGCGGTGTGTACTGGTCTCTAGTAGCAGCGTTTGGATTAGCGCCAGACTGAAGCAACCAAGAAACGATGTCTGTGTTTCCAAGACGGGCCGCGATGTGCAGAGGTGTTTGCAATTCTCTGGCCTGTGCATCAACTTTTGCGCCGTTTCGGGTCAGCACGCGCACAATATCGGTTTGGTTGGCGCGAGCGGCCAAGTGAAGCGGAGTTTCTCCGCGCACGGTGGCGACATCCACGTTTGCGCCTTGTTGCAACAAATAGATGACGATGTTGATGGCGCCCATGAACGAAGCGACGTGGAGGGGAGAAAGTCCTGATTCCGTTGTAGCTTCAATGGCTGCGTGGTATTTGAGAAGCAATTCGACCACCTTGATTCGGTTTTTCTTGCAAGCGATGTGGAGCGGGGTGAATCCATTAAGAGCGCGCGCGTTCGGGTCAGCGTTTCTGTCGAGTAGAAGCTTGGCAACTCGCACATGTCCGCAATGAGCCGCAACATGTAGCGGAGTCAAGTAGTCGACAGTGACGTCGTCAACAGCTGCTCGGTGGTAAAGTAGGATGCGGGCGCTGTCAACATGATCACCTTGAGCAGCCATGTGAAGAGGAGCTAGTCCGTTCTGAACACCATCGCTTTAGTGCACCCGCTTTCCGAATCCGATTCCTACCTTAGTCTTCGCACTGATCGGTGCTCCTTTATCGAGCAGTATGTCCACCACTTGATCATGACCTGATCTGGCAGCACAGTGCAGCGGTGTCAGAAGATCCCTTGTTCTGCAGTCAATGATCGCTCCGTGAGCGAGAAGCAAAAGCGCCATATTTCCTCGTCCCCATTTGGTGGCGACGTGCAAGGGACTGATATTGTGGCGCGCTTGGTAGTTGACGTTCGCCCCTTTTTCGAGGAGCAACTGTGCCACTGCTTCATTTCCGTAATGCGCAGCGATGTGAAGAGGTGTAAATCCACTTTTTGAAGTTACATCGGCATTGTGTTCATTCTTAAAAATCAGCATGCTGCTTCAATTAACTTGATCAAGAAACAAACCTGAAGCAAGAGAGCGGCCGCCTTGATGTCATCTTTCTTAGCCGCAATGTGAAGAGCGGGCAGACGAACTTTTCCACGAGTATCGTTTTCAAGAAGTAGCGCGACAATTCGATCATGACCCTGTTGCAGGGCAACTGCAAGCGGAGTGAAGCCATCTTCGGTAGCTAGCGCTTGATTGGCTCTGTGGGCGAGCAAGTAGCGCACCACACTTTCGTGATTTTCCTGTGCCGCCATGTAGAGTGGTGTGAAGCCAGTTAGCGATTGTACGTTTGCATCAGCTCCGTTTTCAACCAAAATAGTCACAATAAGCTCCTGACCTGCAAGCGAGGCGATGTGCAAAGCGGTGTTTCCTTTCTAAACGAAGTTTATTTAGTAAGAGCGATAATTCGAGCATGGAACCTTTGTTGCTGCATCGACAATGGCTCTGCGCTTAAGTAACTCGCGGACCACTTCGCTGTGCCCCTCCTTGGATGCCAAGTGGAGGGCGTTCAAGCCATTCGCGTTACAGGTGTTGATGTCAGTCCCATTTCTTAACAGCTCGAGAACCTTTTCGAGGTTACCTGCTCGGGCCGCTCGAAGGAAGCTTGCACTGTTTTCGCTTTTCTGATTATCAGCTGGAGCTGCGACCGGTTGTTCTTGACCGGCCATCGTACCTTCAGGTTGGGACATGCCCGAGTTCTGCTGAAAACAGGAATATTAGAACGCATTCGACGCAAATACGGTAGCGAGCGAAATACAGAGTAAATGGAAAACGCGTTCATGCATGCGCTCACGAATTGCGACCGCACCAACGCCTCTCTCTCGCAACCAACTAGCTGCAAATGGTTGCATTTTCCTCAACAATGCACAACAGGGCGCAGAGAATAAGAACGGAGGGCTTGTGAAGAAAGCAGGAAAATCAATAGAAAGCTATCGACTTCATCTCCTGTGGCTTCGGCTCTTTCCGAATTTCTTAGGGCCACACGGACAAGTGCAATTCGTTTGATGTCTTTCTTTTTTCTCAACGGCTAAGTCAGAACGATTAATTGTCGCGCCAGCAATTGGTGGCGAAGTGAATAATTCGTGGCTTCGCTGAAGCTGTTTCGGGCTATGAGTCCTTGCAGCTATCGCTAACCGCTTGCAGCTGTTCTTCTTCGGCAGCCAGACGAGATTTAGGCTACAGTGTAACCAAAATAAGTGAGCTCGCTGCCAGAATGCATATGCTCCGCTGCAAAACTGGAAAACGCACGGAAAGAGTAGCGAGTGAATGGAATACTGTGGCGCAGGCTCTATTGTCGCAGACTGTCGCAGCTTCTCTTTCCTTACCCTCGCTGAACCCACCGCTCTGTGCGTGTGTGCATTGACTCGGTCCGGGAGATGATGAACAATTTAAAAGCGATGCTGAGAGAGCAAACAGCGCGGCCAACTTCCACCAGCGGGACTTCAAGCTGCTCCAGCGAATAAACAAGTGTAAATATTAGTCGGAAACGAAGCGTGGACGAAGATAATTTCTTAATCTGGAGAACAGCTCGCAATTGTCGACTAATGCCGATTGTCAACTAAAGAAGAGAGGAGGGAAGCCAGGGAAACTGCTGATGCTCCCTTCGGCGCGGAGGGCCATATCCGCCGAATGTGGCCGAGCGCCAATTATTGATCTGCCCTAGTCCTCCTCCTTCTTCTTTTACTTGACATACCAGCAAGGGACCGACGACCACTCAGTTGCGCACAATAACGCGCACACACATCACTCATGGCAGGCCCAATCGGGCAATTAGGACGACGTTAGCTCGCAATATCGGACGCTTGGATTCATTGTTTCGCCTCGTCCGCTCGCGTCTTATTTTGAGCATGTTCCTTCCCTCTGATTCGCAGTCCCAAAGGGAAAAAACGCGAAGCGCTGCTGCTGAGAGTGCTTAGAGTCGAAAGGAAATGAATTGGTTCGGAATATACACATAAGCATGGCAGCAGTTGTACGTCGACTTCAAATTGGGAGCAAGCAGCAGCAGCAGCTGCGCTGATAAAATTGAACTGCACAGACACAAAACGAAGCGCACAACAAACAAACGCGGAATCCACTCCGCGGCACACGAGACCTTGTCACTGTGCATTCTGCATGCCGCTGGTACTGTTTCCTAGGGTTTTCGGGCGTGCTCTTGGTCTCCCTCTCTCCTGTAATCAATACGCGAAAATTCCTGTTTCCCGAATGCAAAGGTAAATTTTTAGCCGCGCGCATGCGAAAAAACGGTTTACGCTTTGCGTTCGGCCGTCTTCCAAGGACGACACGAACGACGGTGACTGTTTCACAAGTGTAAGGTCAAAAGAAAGATGTCAGAGGGAGTTGTCGAATGCCCGGAGAAAGGAAGAGGAGTTAGGACAGCACAAAGGCACTGCCAATGGGCCAGATGTCCAGCGGAGCCAGGGTAGCAGCTGTGAGCGGCGGACGGCGGTCGGCATGCTATTGAGCAAAAGGGATATGGGATGTTGGTAGCCCTATGGCTCAGATAGAATGCGCTAAATCAAGAATGGGAATTTACGAGTCCTACACTCATCTGCTTACACGACTAGATCGCAAAGATGCGTTTATAAGGAGATATTGCTTAGCGCAGCTGGCTTGAAATTAGGATCACTTAGAGATGAATACTTCCTTTCACGGTGTATCTAAACGCCTTATGGTGTCGAAGGAATAATTCTAGCGAAAGTACCGTTCAATGATCTGTTACAGCGAGCGGAGATGCATAAATTTGCTGCAGTGACCCATGTTTGACTATTTGCTACTGGCTGAGAGCCTGATCGAAAGAGCACATAATGCGCTTAAACGAGTATGCCGCCAAAGCCAGTTTTCGGCTGATGGGGCAAAATTATGCGCGCGCGTACTCGTGAGAGGAAGGCGTCGCGTGTGGAGTTTGAACAGCAGGGGATGGGTGATCTGGATGCATCTCAGCTCGCGTTTGTTGACCTCCCCATGTGCGTGAAAAAGACGTTCAAGTAAGTGAGCGAACAGCTGCTGTTTTAAAGAACAACTCTCGCTAACATTCGTACGAACAGGCACGTCTTCGACACAACTGCGATAGGGGGTCAGCACTATTGTAATCGGCAAATCATCATACAGTAATTAACTAACAGAACGTGCTGATCTTCAAATCCGCATAGATTTGATCGTGGGAGGCCGGCATCGCAAAATCATTAAGCGAACCGATCGGATGCGAGTATACTCGCACATTCGCATCACATTTCTAAGTGCGATTGCCGCTTGAAACCACGAACAACGAGGGCATAGCGAAACCAACACACAAGCCGCAATTTGCCGCTCACCGCTGCGCACCTCCCAATCGAAGAGCATCACTATTTGCCCAGACAGTCACTCACTCCCTCGCCAGAATATAGCAGCCACTTTGCGCATATTTGGTCAGTTTTATGAGGACGTAACGGTGAGTGATGGCACCGTGAGAAGGCGGGAAATATAAGGAAAATGGCTGCTTCAGCACGCTGCATCACCATCCCACAAACGGCATTGCGAGTTGTGGCCAGCGAAAGCGAAAACGGCGCGCCAAATGTCAACAAACAGGTAAACGAGTGTGTATATTGATTTGACTCAGCCAGAACTTCAAACACTCGTAAAAATCTGGGTTTGCAGGAGAGAATCGAGGAAAGGGGAATTGGGAAATTGGCGTCTAAGCAACGAAGGAGCGACTGCAACGAAGATGGTACTGCTTGACTGAATCATTGAAAAGAGCAGGTTTGACCGCGCACAATTTACATACGTCTATTTTCCGCTTTGTTCAGCAAAGCCCTTTTCACGCAACATTCCCGTAAAATGATAAAAACAGCATTTACGAAACGACGCGGCAGAGAACGGTTAATATATGCGGAATGGAAGATGAGAGCGTTTGGAGAGAGTTCATTGTTCCTATCAGGGGGGGGGGAGTTTGATTGGGATAAACGATTTTAAAGAAATGCACGGCCAATAATGTCATCCTTTTTACCATTGTTGGCCGAAACCAGCTTTAAGCTCCACTTGAAGGTGCTTCTGCAGTTTTACGAGAAAATCACCGTTTTGAGAAATCACCTATTTGAAATGCAAAAGTCATTTCGTGATTATTAATGTGTTCTCAAAGCTATCGTATCTATCCATAAATTCAAAATGAGTTCAGAATCGAATGTGAGTGTTTCAGAAGTGTAATTGGGCGCTTAAAAGGTTCAATTAAAAGGAAGAAGAAGAGATGCACGACATAATCACGCCGGAACAGAAACATTCAATCTCGCGCAATGCGGCGCGAAGAACGCGACGGAAAACACGCGTAATGGAACACTGTTGTCGGACAAAAGACGATCAGTTTTCACTTTGAAAAGGGATGTGATATTGCAAATTGCTCGTCATTCGTTCATATTGTGTGTTGCAGTCAAGTTTTCGAGCAAAAACGTCAAATTCTGCTGTTGCCGGTGCTTTAAACTTATTGCCTTTGTGTGCGCGAACCTGACCGGCTCTTTCGCGCGTTTATACTTCTTTGACCCAATCGTTTTCTTCAAAATGTTGTGCCTTCTGCAAAAGGCTTGTTTGTAAGCGAGCCATCACCTCGTAACGCTCGTAAATTATCACTGCGTCCTTGCCGTTGATGCCAAGTGCACAGCAATTTG
Source organism: Steinernema feltiae (assembly GCA_007213375.1). NCBI lineage: Eukaryota > Metazoa > Nematoda > Chromadorea > Rhabditida > Steinernematidae > Steinernema > Steinernema feltiae. The sequence continues at coordinate 16,858 of MQUG01000154.1, forward strand.
GGAAAATTGATTAAAACGGGAATCTCCGTCCCTTCACTGTTTTCAGGGACTCTTTTTGTAAAAACTGTTTTTATCTTCAAAGTTTGGCGAAAACAAATACTGCGAGGTCAAATGTTGGTTGTAATAATGTGAAAACAGTGTCCAGACAACAATCGCGGCAGCACGCAATCAACTGTCATTACGTCGGTTATCACGGAAAGCGGCATCACGTGGAAAGACAAGCAGAGAATATGGCGGACCGATGAATGATTTTAACGAGTTTGCAATGTTATATTCGTAATTTCCGCTACTGTACACTGCATGTATAATGTGCACAAAGATCGACCGCAATCAATCATGTTTGGGTTTTGTAAACATGCCTTTCGAAAATTGATTTATGCTATCTTCCGTCTTTCTTGGCTTTTTTTTTGCAAATCGTGTTTTATGTGACTTTTAAGATTCAATTATCGCTTCGGAAGTTCCTTTTGTCCCAATTGTGCCCCGAAAACTGGCTTTTGGAAGGATTGCTGCAAGCAAATGTAATACGTGCTCTGCGATCTGTTTGTGCAAACAAAGATTTTCATTATTAACGTTTGCATGATTGTCATTGCCGCACCCTGGGTCCTGTGGGTCCCGGTGGAGTTGCAGTCGTTTGAATGCTCAGTCGAGTGGAAATGAATAGTGTAATTGATGTTCGGGAGAGTTGAGAGCGAAAGCTTATTTGTGTGTCACAGAGTCGTTGATTGATGGCCGCATTCCAAAAAGGTATAAATGTTTTTTGCGTGGAGAGTGGAAAATCCATGAAAAATGAGCGCGTTGTGTCGTTTCTGGCATCCATTTCACTCCCAGAACGTCTCGTGGAGACAAAGCGGGTCGCTGCTGCAGCGAAAGGCATCGGAGACTCAATGATAAATTGGAGCCACTCATTCTCGATTCTGTGGACCTTTTTTGGTTTGGGGGACTGAATTTTAAGTGCACGAATCGACCACCCCATCGAGCACGGTGCTGGTCGTCTGCCGCTTTAAATCAAACTAATTTAAAATTTATTCAAAAGGCTCAGGAGGAAGGAAACGCGATTTGCATTTTCGTTTGGAAAGCGTCAAGTTCCAAAGGATGTAAAAAAAACGTTCGAATGTTGGAGTTTGCCGTTAAGTCGATAAAAGCGTCGTTGACGGCGACTTTGTGTGTCGCGCATGGATTGACACCGCGAGGATAGAGAGACGAGTGAGAGAGAGAGAGGCGAGCGGAAGAGATAGGCCATTCATACTATGTCAAATGCCGGAGACGCGTTATGCAAATTTCGAAATCGTTTCAATGATGAATGCGACTCAAAAGAACAAAGAAAATTGATGGACGTCCAAAGGCTTCCTTTTGATCCCCGCTCTTGAAATGTGCACTTGAAGCTTTGGAGCATTTTTTCTGCAAAACCACTACGCGAGTGTTGGAAGCATAAAAAAGATGGAATAGAAAAAAGGGACAGTGCGACTGTAGCGTAGTTGGGATTTGACAGCGCTAGTTCCTGATATTTCGCATTGGAAAGTTGGTGTCGTTTGAAAGGCACCAATGCAATTTCAACCACATTGTTTTGTTGCGAAAACGCTGCTCAGAATTGGAGCAGAGGCTCGCTGTAATTGATTAGGAAAGAGCAAATGCCAAGCCAAAGTTTTTCAGTTAAGTAGGAGTCGCGGCCAACCAAACAGAGATCTTCGCGCACTACCAGCTTCGCACATCACATGGGCTCTTTTAAGGAGGGAGGACTGTCCCATATTTATCGCGCGTTAAACAGAATCGCGGAAACAATATCTTCTCGAACGCAAACAAACGCGACGCGCAACATGAATCAAACAAAGACTTACAGCTGGTGAAGAAATTGAAGATGCTTTAGTGTCGAGAGCTTAAATCCGCATCACGAAGATGAAGCTGGCAGTAGAAGGCTACTCAACGCTGGACGTGCTCCTCGGAGCGAGGCAACACGAGAACGTCGTCAGTGGACGTTTCTGCGAATACGGGGTTACAGAAGAGAAGACTCAAATTCTGATGAATGAGCCCTGAAAACAAAGGCGTGATGAGGTAGGTTGGCTGCGAGAGTGAGTCTACTCGGCGGGAAAAAGGGTTTTGTTGAAAGATACGCCGCCGGTTGACCGGGCAGATTTCCTATTGCTTCCATGGATGCTGCCGTCTCCAACGAGCAACAAGGTCATGCTGTGCCAATTACTAGTAATTGGGATAGGACAAAAAAGGCACACAGACACGCACATATCGCGATGAAGCACTTTTATCGGAGAAGAATGGAAGAGAGGAAATTGCCATTACCCCTCCGGCAGCGCGGTATAAGAGGATAGGAACGGCTCGATGCAAATGCAAATTTATTAGTGAAAGCTTTGTGTCTCCGAAAATGAAATTGTCAAATGATGGTCTCGAGGGTATTCGGACGGCAAAGGCGTTGCCACTCTCAAAGACGAACAAAAAAAGGAGCGGACGAGAATGCACGCGGACGTTCTAAGGTGAGGAGCGTTGTGAGCGAGTGTGAGTGCGCGAAGAGCGCCGTTGCCTTTGGACGTCGTTGACGACAATAAAACACCCCATAAAGACGCTCGAAGACAACACAACCTCTGCTCCTCGAGATACTACAAATTAATTTGCAATCCGCGGAAAAACGACCGCAGTGACCATCAACGAGAACGCATTTATCATTTCGAACGCACTGGCGGCGTCAATATTGGGTAATTACTTTGACCTTTTGGATCGCTCTCTCTTCTGCAAAAAAATGTAAAAATGATGTTTAATTGAACAACAATGGAGCTGAATGGGGCAGAGGGAGACAAGAGAGAGAGAGGGAGAGAAGGTGAGTTGCATCGAAATAGACCGCGCGAAAGGAGGTATTGAATCGGAGGGAACCCCATCAAGGACACTCGTACGCCGAGACCCGTGCACTTTTGGGCTAATTGTACACTCAAAATTTTGAATGTTCTTCACGAATGCGCGCCGTAGCCGACAAAAAATTATTAAACAAACACGCTGGTAGGTAGGTTGCGACACGTCTCGGTAGCACATTGAAGCGAGCGAGAGAGGAGAGGAACCGAGCGAAATCGCTCTGATGCCCCTGCACCGCGCTGGTCCATCTTCTTCTCCGTCTCTCGAGTCAATACAAATTAAATATGATTCACCCGAAACTTGCATGCGACACAAGAGTTCGTCTGCCTTTGGCACCGCCCAACTCAAAAACATTGCGTGGAGAGACATAATTGCAAGATGCAACGATGCTCCTATCAAACCTCCCTTCCGTCTGGCTGTCGTCGGTAGGTGTGTATTTAATCAAGCGCACTAACAGATTTGGCAGGTGCGGACCCAGCTGTTTAGCGTCGAGAGTCTCGAAGGTTCTCGCTTAAGTGCATGTTTGAACTGAGTATTTGCACAAATGCCTGTACACGCCACTGCGTGTACACCGCCGTTGCAACAGTATCAATGCGAAATTGGAATTCACTGAATACGTGGGAGGACCCTTGAGCATGAGATAATGAGGACTAGACGGTTTATTTAGTTCGCGTCATTGTCATGGTGCAGGCCATCTGGGCAACGACGAAGGCAAATCGATCATTAGGAGCGTTTTAAACATCCTGCCGCCAAGCGACATGTCCTTCAGAGGCTTGTGAGCCAATGTGGCACAATCTGCGGCTGCCGCACTTACAGGCGGCGCAGTGGAAAGATGGGAAAATAACGATTTCATAAGTACAAATGCGCACAATATTCAATAATTGGAAGCGTTCGATCAATAGGAAAGCATGGCACGCGTGCAAGTCAGTTCGAAGATGCGCGTTGTTGCCAGTTGCCAGCGCCTTGAACGAGCCTGCATCACCGAAGGTCCGCAGACAAAAAAGAGGAACTCTGCACGGAAATGGCCCGACTATGATCGAGCGGAAGCGAGAGGACTGCGCGCTTAAGAGTTTAAAACTAATCAAGACATGAGGACACACTCTGCATTTGTGAAGCTGAAAAGACGACAAGATGGCGGAGAAGATGGCCATTGCCTTCGGCGACAGCAGTCCCAGACGAACGCCGGTCTCGTCGCGCGGTTCTCTGGATGGCCAATAAAACAAAAATGGGCTATCCTCTGAGCTGAGCGCCAGCTGTCCTCTCCCTCTTCTCCTTCCTCGCGCATCATGGAAGGGAATGACCTCGTGTCGCCTTCTTTGGGGGCCACCACCACCGCATACACACATTATGGCCTTATTTCCAGGGCCAATACAATGAGTCGCGCTAACGTAAAAAATAGAAAATGACTGAGAAGTGCAAATCGCGCAATCGACTTGTCTCCATGTCCGCCTGACCCTGAAAGGCCTAGGGACTCCGCCATTGCTGCACGGCGTCTGGAGGTGCTTATCTTGACAGGCGTTTGAAGAGATATTCATAAGAAAAGAAGCCGTCAGTAGGGTAGTGATTGAAAGCAAAAAATCGCTGTCAACCAACATGGCACAATGGGTAATCGCGGGTGAAGGCGCCGGAAACTTGAGACTATGCAAACCACCAACAACATGACATTCTCGCACTCTCGACACTCTCTTCACCTTTGTCAGCCATTTCGTCACCTTTTCGTCTATTGTAACCCCCCAACCTCCTACATTACTCATTATCCAAACAGATGCCACCATATCCGGCCCTATTTCACTGCTGCAAAACGCGGTACTCGAGCAATTCGATATCACAAGGGTAGAGTTGCGTTTACTGCGTCTATTACGGCCTCTTAATCGTCAAAACCGCAGCACTTTACAGTAACCCGGAGTAGAAAGAGAACATGAAAATCCCTAAGTCGCCGAAGTGATCGAAAGAGCGATGATCATTTTAATGGAAACATATCGACTGAAAATGCGAGAGACTAATCCGCGTTTGGCAAGCAATTATGGGTCGCGGCGGATTGTGCAAGCGAGCGAGCGACAAGACGCTTTCAGCGATTACATAACGAGTTACCACCTTTCATGCCTGTGCGACTTTCCTCTTCGCGCCCACGTTTACGAAATCCAAAGGGCTCCGGTCAGTCCCGGAGCACTTTCGAAAGAACGATTGGGGTGCGAACGTCAGTTGAATAACCGGTGTCGATATAGGAACGATGCGGGGAGAAGGATAGAGGGCCGCAGGACAAACGCACCCTCTCCATCGACGACGATGTCGAGACTCGCTGTCGCACGCGTCACAAAAAAGATGCCCGAAGGCGGCAGCCTCGAAGGCAAAGCGACCAATAGCTTCGAACACCTCAGTGTCTCTCCGTCAATCTCACGTTTGGGCGGAATTTGCATGTTTCCATAGTAATTAATCCATTCAGGGAGGCACGCTTGCAGCAGCAGATCGATTGCTGTGAGAGCTCCTTCTCCTACACAAATCTTTCCCTCGAGCGAACACGCTGGTAGCACTGTAGACGTACTTAGCGACTTGCGGCAGAGGGAACGCGTTCGCTCCCTCGATTTCGTTCAGCAATGCATGAGCGACAAATGCCGTACGCGGTTTTAACATATGCACAAAATAATTATCTGCGCTGTCCGAAAACGGCAGGAACAGCGAACGTCTCTGGCTGGTTGGTGTGGCAGCAGCGCCTGCGTGCGAAACAATAATCAAGCTCTTATAAGAATGGAAATCTTAGAGGTACTCATCGCGCCTTTGCATAACATTCACGGCGTTCATCTTGATTGATGTTCACCGTTGAATTTAATTGAATTGAAAAACGAAAAAATATACTTTTGCCACGCAGAGAAAGTGCCGCAAACGCCGGAGGCACTTTGTCGATCTGGAACTCCGAAAAGGCACATTAGTGCAGAGTCTGCCTGTCATCACCCCATGTGCTACACGAGGGTTACTTACTCGTTGAGCGGCAAAACGCGCGATCAATGTGACAACAAGACGACGCTTTTAGTCGAGACAATTATAGCCGCTTAGCTGTCAACAAGTCATATTCATTATGCGAAATCCCTGTGAATTCAAGAATTAGAACGATATGAATGGTTCGCTAACAAACATACACGATGCGTCTTTCAATCACAGTTGTCATCTCTTGTGGTTTTTAAACGCAAACGGGCGAATCAAAGCTTTGTGTGCATAGAGTTTTGTTTAAAGTTGAGTGATTCAACCCCAAGAAAGGATTTGTTTGCATTGACGGCGGGAAGCTTTGACCTCAACCTCAATGTGAAAATCGATGGATGCAAATAAAACAACAGGCGAACGTGGAAAACACGCTTAGTCGTTGATGTTCATCGCAATTTACTCGTTCTGTCATTTGTCTTCCCGTTGCACCGTAACGACCATGTTTCACTGCTTTTATGTTTGTTTGTTGTTAACTGTGACAAGTTGGAACGTGTTGTGGAAAGCAAAGCAAAACTGTCAATTCCGCACTGAAGAATTCCTCTTCAAATAAGCGAGTTGGGGTTTGGTGTTGCAGACGTTGAGTGCTCTTCGGCCGTGAACCGCTTTGAGATTGTATCATCTGTGAGTCGTTATGTCGTTTGAAGCTCGTTTTTTTCATCCTTTCAGCAAAATGTCAATTAGCTGCAGTCTAGACTTGGCGCTTTTTGCTTGTGCTTTTTGCTCGCATTGATTTTTCGAATTTTTGGATTTCCACTTGTATGTATGATCTCGGTTGGCAAACACGGACTAGTTTCTGTTAGAGCGTGCCCTCTACAAATGCTGGTTCCCGATTAACACCGATGAATTACGCAGTGCAACAACTGTGGTGTTTGCTTTCAAACTGAGGGATCAGAACGCGCTTCGGTGTCTATTGTCATTCGATCACCGATCGATGCCTCTTTGATCCCCACAGTGCATCTGTTCTTATTTGCATGATAACGGCCAGATACTGCACACATAGTAGGATGTCACTGTGCAAACGATCTTAGTTCAAATTAAAAGAGGAGGACGCACGTGTCTATGAGATTGATCGTACCGTAGTCTCGTCGAATTGTCACAACGATCCATACACGAACAGCGTATTCCCAGCAAAGCCTCGAATATAGCATGAAGGCAAGTGATTCTTCGAAATCTGAATTTTGTTCTCGGAATGAAGCAAAAACAAAAACCGCGGAACTCTGTTCGCAATCGGAAGGCACGGATTGCTCAAGTGGTCAGGGACACAGAATCTGTTATTCGCAGGCTGCGTTTGGCACGGAAGGTTGATCATGTTTGTGTGGTTTCCCTGTTTGCGCGTACCCGGGCAAAGCTGTCGTGGATCTGTTTCACACGTCCATAGTTGCTTGACATCTGTTTTCTAGACAACGCGAAAAACTGGCTCTCCAGGTTGGCAATGGACTCCTCTTCTCAATCGCTATCGCAACAATCATGCTGATAAAGGGAGATTTTGCAGACGTCGGTTATCATCGCTACCTTCTGGTGTTAATCAACACCGCGAGCGGTTGTTACTTCTTTTTCTCCTGATAATGATGATGATAAGCTGTCTTTTCGAGGGTGTTTACCAGGCCCACACCATCCTCGCAAGATTGCAACGAACGCGCTGTTGTTTTAGAGCTATCCGGCATGGTGTCGATCGTGTTCTACTACGCCCTTCACATCGTCGGGCTGGCGATCGCCACGCTTGCCGATGTTCGCCCACCAGTGGTCGCGGAATTTCGTCAACTATTGATCGACAATCATATTCAACTGAATTCTTCAAATTCCATACAAAGTCTCAATGATGTCATGCAGAACTTCTTTGCTGGTGCGAATTCGACAAATCTGGAGCAATGGTACAAGGCGCTTCCGGTGCACGAGGAGAAACTCCAAATGAAGCAGGTAATTGTCCATTTATCAGCTATTTATCCATCGTCCATTTGAGCTCATATACGATCTTATGAGCGCCGATAGCTTTGAAGCCTTCGATGAATTCTGGCTTGAGAAGAAATACCCAAAACTGGCCGAGTCCGTCATGCTGACAACTATGAGTGTAAGTTCGTTTTCCTTGTTTTCTAATCGTGGCGCTTAGAAAGGCAATTACGTGATCATTCATGAGAGGCTGATAATTTCTGGAAAATTTGCTCGTATGTGGGGATATGCGGTCGTCGCGAACAAAAGATCCTTTCAAAGGCATCTTCATCACTCTGCGGCTCATTTCCAGTCCGATGGCGACGTTTGCAACGAAGCAGCTTCCGTTTTTGAACAAACTAAATCGCGAACTCTAGTCGTCGCAGGTGCCAGTCGTTTCTCCGTCAAAGGGTGCGCTGAGACAGAGCGTCGTTTAATCAGAGGAGCGTTTTCAGAGACAACAAAAGTCCGTGCCAAGGAAAGTATCAGATCGCCGATGCTTCGCACTCGTGTTCAACAATGTTCCACACAGTGAATCTCGCAGTCCTCTCGGTGGTCAAGCAACTAAAGAACTTCAACGAAAATACGTTCATCCAATGGCACGGGATGGCTGAATCCAGTTGCAGTGCTTCACCCGTCTTTGTTAGTACTGGAGCCCGTCGGAACCACGCCATTTACAACGTTCCATCAATTCCTGCAAACCGAGTATCGTATCTACTTATAAGTTGGGGCTCATTCTTGTTTTTTAGATTGTTTCACGACTGAATCTTCACGTCGGGAATGTTGTAGCTCATACACCACACAGCGACGTCTCCTGCAAACTTGTAGCCACTTCTAACGTTTTCGGTCGAGCGATCTACAGTGTTCCCGAGGAGAGTGTCTGCGATACTCACGCTCGCGATGAGGTACTGAGATAACTTGTGTATCCAATTGGTTGTGAATGTCCCTCTTTCAGGATATCACGGGTCGATTTGTGCATATTGAACAGAAACGAAAGTACCGCGATAGTTGGAATGTATGGGCTGATGTGATCAACGCCATCTTCTGAATGGTCATGTTCCGTGCAAGTTCCGATAGATCTCTTTATTAAAACTCTTTCGAATAGCAATAAATAAATAAACATGTGACCTTTCTTATGTTTAACAAATCTTGTTGTCATCTTCATCGGTCATCACGATGTTATCGATAGCAACACGTGCTTTCTTCGCATTCTGGCCTAACTTGGCAATCCAATACAGTTTCGTATCGCTAGGTAGAACAGCCATAAAATCGTGCTTCCATTCGGCTTTGCTTTCTTCTGAGTCGATGGGGAAGCATTTGTCTAGCTCTCGTTCGCTGCTGTCTTGACAGACAAAGAGTGTAACGTTACCGTACTAAAGGTTGCATTGGGCTTAAAAGTAACAAGACTGCCGAACCTGTTTCACATAATCAAAGTGAAGACGAGCGGGAGCGTTCAAGTGAAATATAGGAGATTCCAGTATTGCAACTGCTCCTTTTTCGAACAGCGTAGTTTCCATACGATTGTTCTGCACTTTGAACATACTAAGGCTCTTTGGGATTCGGTCCGAGTGATAGAGGCACGGAGTGTTTCCGGTGAAGTCACACGAAAGCAGTCGGCAAACATTGGAGTCCGGTGCCGAGGTCAGACTCGACAGAGTCTTCGTCTTGCTACCATGTTGTCTCAGAGATGGACAAACAACACCCTAAAATTCGTATTTGAATTACTGATCATAAGAGCGATACTTGCATTGAACAAAATGTCATCGATAAGCACCATTCCAATTCCATCGGCCGCGGCTCGGAAAGAGATTCGGAAAGGGTGTGACAATGTGGGAATATCAGTCAACAGAGGACCGCCTTGTTGAGTTACAGTTACCTTCTGGCAATCAATGACTTCGGGACTCCTTCCATCGAGCAGACATACAGACAGACTTGTTTGTCCGGTTGTCCAATATCTGAAAGGCAAAGATGTATTCAACGAAGAATGGAATTAACAGATACCTGAATGACAACGTCGACTGATTCAAGTTGCATTTTATGGTCTCCGAAACAAGCGAACCACTCTGACCGGGTTGAGTGAAGTTGATAACTCCGAATTCCCCATCTAACTCAAATAGTCAACTGCAATAAATCGAATCTCCGCGTACCTGGTAATATAGATGACTGGGTGAGCGACAAGAACTTGTGAGTGTTTATTGGGCCACTTCCCACTTCCCATTGGACTTCGTCGCCGTTTTTCAGATTCGCCCAATTGCAATCAATTCCACGGCGGTCGAATGAGCAACCAAGATCCTTCGAATTGTAAATTGGCTTGTTCAAGATAAGAGATAGCAGAGGAGTTATGTAATAGGAAGATCCGAAGTCGTGGACGCTCAATGCTTCGGAACACAAAACCGCGCGATACGAGATGTCATCGATAGCGATCATGCTGTCGAAATCGGGATTGACGGAATCGACGCGAACAATGAACTAAAGCAGCAGTTTAGTTTCATTGGTTGACGGAACCATAAACATACAAAGAAAGAACGAGTTTGTTGAAATCTGAATTCTACCGGCGAAGGAGACTGCGACATCGGCACGTTGTGACACTCCAGATCCACCATTTCCATGTTAACCGCGCAAACGCTCATCATGACATCTTTTGTTGCCCAAAAACTAAATTAAAGATGGTAAAGCCGTTTAAAAAGACTTAATACCGCATAGACAGAACAGCCTCTTGATCCGATTGGCATTCGACAGGATCGGATTTTAAATGCCGGTAGGGAGCCTTTGAATTCTGCTCAATGTAGTAAAATGCAAAAGGACCCTTTGGGGTGACATAAGTTCCAGTAGCGTTGAAAAAGATATCATGTGAAGGAGCGTTGTCTGCACGTTTCCAGATCTGCAAATCGGTCTTAAATTTATCGCGTTTATGTAGCATTACCGAAGTCCCGTTGCCTCCATCGCGCCATCTGCAATCCATTGCAAAGGAATCACAGTTAAGTTCAGACGAAGCCTTGACCGGTTCTCCTTCGGAGCGCGTAATTAACGGATTCGTTTGGAAATCATCGCCAAGATCAACTGCAAACGATAAGTATTCAGAGTGGGAATGGTAAGTATTGATCACTAACTGTTAACTTTGCACAGCGACGCATCGTATAAAATGTTATCGATCATGACAAATGATCCCTCAGGGTTCTTGATATCATAGGCGCGAATTCCCAAACGGAAGGGTACTTCCTTGGGAGGAATGTTGACCGAGCATTCCGTGTTCAGATGCACAGTTCCGCAGTCGACGTACGGTTTTTCGGGGAGAACGATCACATTTCCTGAGCTGTCTAATTCCACGATCACCACTTCCACTCGAGCTTCGTTGTAGACCCAAAAACTACAACAAACAAGTAAATCGAATCGGAGTGGAGTGCATTTACGTGAACGTCAAAACACCGGTGCTGTTCTGGCATGGAATAGGAGAACTATAGTAGATGGCGCTTTTTTCGATGCGCTTCCGATCGCCGACAAAAATTAATTGGTCTCCTGAAGAGAGTCACTCGCATGTTTAACCTAATTTTGGATCGCAAGTTTTTACCTTCACGCACTTTTGACGGACCCGGACGCACCTGCAGAATGGGGAACTCGGTGTGTTCGGTCTTCTTGAAGAGGTGAAAGTCGAGCGAGTCTACGGAACCTCGAGCGTTGCGCCAACGGCACTCGGATGGATGGTCAAAGTTACAGTTCAGGTCGTGCGAATGCCGAATCGGCTTCTCCGATTCAGCTAAATGGAAAGTGAAGCTACTGTACAACAGATGAACTTAATTTCAACCTACCTGCATCATGCAGTCCCATTGGCACCCACTCGATTCCCAGGTATTCGTGGAGCTTCTCACGTTCTGCTTCATATCCGGGCATGCATGCTTCAGCTAAATTGACTACAGTTGAAATATGCTTGCGATTGTAAATTCGCAAACCAAATCCAGAAAGTAACACTATAAGGAAGAACAGGTTCGAGAGCGTTGGTGTCATCGGAATAGAAGTGACCCTTTGAAGAAGGGATGATGGGAAGAGACGAACGAATGCAGAAGGGAAAGTCCGTGCGCACTGCCCGACCAGCAGACTGGTATCGCGAGAACAAATGAATCCAAATCGCAAATCCATTCATAACTGGTGACACTTTCACTTTCAACATCTCATCTCTACGTGAACCACAATTATGTTAGTAACCCTAACGTCTTGTCGCATCTGTGACCCGGAAAAGGAAATCTACTTTGTCGGCGGTGGCATAAGCCCGCTGTAGGTTATACAGTAAACCTAGCATTGACCATTCGGTAAATAAATTTAGGCTACGGAGAATAACCAACTGCTGCAGCAGCCCGAGGCATAAATCCAACTGGTTTAGGTCATAGGTGAATCATTGCCTTCCGATAAGATCGCTACTTTCTTTAGTTGACCATTTCAACATCATGTGCCGGATAATCGAGAGTTACTCAAAAGCCAAAGATTTTAATAATTTATCAAATCAGCTCACAACAACTGTTGAGTCAGACCAATGTTAAGTTGTACGTACAAACAATTGCGAATTTTTCATCGGCTTATTTTTTCTTAGGATTAAGCGAAAAGGAATGTTGACACATTTGCAAGGCTTCCCATTCAGCCTTGAACGCTTGCTTCGGATCTTGTGGTGCGGCCATCGGTCCGGCGGTCATCTGATCTTCCATCATTTTTGACGTGTCGGCCGCATTTTCTTCTCCAAGAACAAGAGTGTAGATCGATCGAAGTCCAAACACGTTCAAAAAATACCATGAAGCAGAAGATACCCATGCCGCGTCCAAAGAGACGAGTTCAATTCCTCGCTGCAGCATTGGTTTGAATCTGAGCGAAAATAGGATGAAAAAAAATTGCTTCCATTACAGAACTCACCGCAATGTCAAAGGAAAAGGAACCCGGGTAGTGAGAAATCCGGAGAAAGTCCAGTTGATCCAGCCACCAATTACAATCATAGGAATCATATTGAGCATATTTCCCTTGAGCATCTCAACCATGGTTGAGGGGTCCATCGCACTTGCCGTATTACTTGGTCGACCACGTCCCTGAGCAAGATATCCGTTATCTTCATCGCACAGGAACTGTTTTCTCATAATGAAGGATTGACGAGGCAGAAGACGACCATTTTCACGAAGAATACGCGACCGCATTAAGTAATGGCTGTAAATCAGACATTAGTGATTGCACTGAATTCTAACATTTAATTAAGAGTAAATTACAAATCCCGAAAGACCAGGAACTTTACACGAAGTCGGAAAATTCCTACAAAAAAACCTACTTGTCTTGAATCTGTTGTAAATCCATCTTTTTCTTCGACATTAGAAGAAGAGACACGTAGTGCCGAAGAATGCCTACCATGAAGGTGATGAATACGATAGGGACAAATACCCATGTTCGTATAGCCGGATCTAGCACTAGGTCAGTCATCTGCAAATGGATTATAAATACAAAACAGGCCGGAATATTTAACAACAAATTAGGCCTGAGCCACAGCAAAATCGATATAACAAGGCAGCCTCGACCTGATATTTCATTTCTTTGACAACTTTCACTCAAAACTTTATTTGTACAGAAGGAAAGTTGACTGAGATGGTTTCTATTCGCGCCTAACTCTCCAAAAAGAGAAACAAATGCATAAACGCCCAGAACCAGAAATCACCGCTGAGACGTATGCTAGCAACGGCAATTTCAATCGAACACATTGATATGAGTTTTGAACGAGCGTTGCGCGAATAGAAAGGAGCTCTTACAATTCAAAATCGTATTATGACGAAGAAATGTGCGAGATATGGTACAACAAATGGTGATAGAAATGGCAAACTTGGACAAATGCATAAATACAACGCAAAAAAGACAAGTGTGTATTGTACAGGGTTAGAATCTCATATGTGAAGTGTTATTATGACTGTTAGCATGGGTTAAAATAAAAGCTCGGAATAAATTGGCACCATCAATAGTTGCAACAACGAGACCAGCGGAAACCTCCTATAGCTGAAGTACTATTGTCGCCCAAACGTAAAGCATCCAAATTGTTCTCCAGTTGAGCACCTTGAGCGTATTGCTTTTTGAGCTGACAGGAAAGCTCCAGAAACGCGTTATCAACGTTTAAGTTGTTTTTCGCAGAGATTTCCAGAAACATGGACATATTATGAGCACGACAAAGTTGCTCTCCCTCGTCGCGTTCTACGACGCGTTCCAGCTCGAGATCGGATTTTGTTGCTGAACAATATCAATTTCAACATTCGTTTCCCCTGAGCACAAACTACAGCTATATGTGAGATCAACGAGAAAGCAGAAAATTGACGGGAAAATGACTTACCAACGAGAATTTTGACAACGTTAGGAGCCGCAAATTTCGAAACGTCATCGATCCATCTAGACAGAGACTCAAACGATTGTCGGCAAGTCATATCGTAGCATAAAATGATTCCATTCGCGGATCGATAGTAGCTTTGCGTGATCGTACGAAAGCGTTCTTGGCCTCCAGTGTCCCAGATTTGCAACTTCACTCGTTTGCCTTCGATGATTAGCGTCTTCATCGTGAAGTCGACTCCGATGGTCGTTCCCTGGCGCTCAATGAACGTTCCATTCTTGAACCGTTGGACGACACATGTCTTCCCGACGCCCATGTCGCCGATCAAGACAACCTTAAAGAACTCTCTTCCGCTTCAGTTGGTTACAACCCATACCTTAAAGAGGTAGTCGAACGAGTCGTCGGCCTCCATTGTCGACGTCCACAACTTCCTCTGAATTCTAGTTCGGTCAACTACTGAAACATAATATATGCTTATCGCGAGAACGTAAGGGCCGCCGCCGCCATCATCGTGTGCAGCGGCGGCTACCACTATAGTGGATCGTAAGCGAAAGCATTGATTTCTAAGGGAACGCGTGATGAGATATCACAACTACACAACGGCCGACAAACATATCGTACGATTATTCTATAATAAATTGTACAAAAATCCCTTTGCTTGCATCATAAGCTTTCAACCAGTTGACTAGCGAGGAAATACTGAGAATTTCTGTAAACGTTGGCTATTATTTATATAGTAGCAAGTTTTTCCGAGATTTTTGTCTTCGTAATTTACGAACGTACGTTTTGCGTGGAATGTGCTACGACAGGTTTTTTTGAATTGAACCTGCGTTAATTCTTATGTGTTGTCTTGTGTATCTATCTTTCTTGGTAGGGTTCATGTTTCAGACTGTGGTATTCCGGAGTGTTCTGTGCTCGAGAAGTGTGAGCCGTCCGTTTTCACTAGCCAGGATGTGTACGGATGTTCAGAACAACCTGAAGTTTGTTCTTGCCTCCATAAAGGAAGCAGCTGAACAGAACCAACGCTCTAAAACTCCCTTGTTAGTCGCGGTATCAAAGACGAAGCCTTCCAGTATGATTCAAGAACTCTACGACATTAGCCAACGCCATTTTGGTGAGAATTATGTGCAAGAATTGGAGGCGAAAGCAGTTGAGCTAGCCGAATCGTGCCCTGACATCTGCTGGCATTACATCGGCACTGTGCAAACAAATAAGGTGTTGCTGGAAGAAATATATAATTATCTCCAAGTTCTTTGTATAGATTTCCAAACTGGCTGCTATTGAAACTCTGCACTGTGTCGAAGCACTCACTTCAATTAAACATTGCAGCGCGTTTCAGTCTGAGATGGCGAAACGTGATCGAAAGTTGCGGGTTATGGTGCAGATGAACTCAAGTGAAGAGGAACAGAAAGGTGGCGGTAACGAGGATGAGTGCATGGAGATGGCGAACTTCATTTGCAAGGAATGTTCCAATTTGCAGTTTGTTGGTTTTATGACCATCGGTAGGGCGGATTGTGTGTGCTTTTTTCATCCTTATACCTTTTAGGATCGTTTGAACGGGATCCTAACGAGTTCAATGATGACTTCGATGCTCTCTACAAGCTGCGCGAGAAATGGTGTAAAGCCGTTGGGAAAGATCCCAAGGATTTTTCACTGTCTATGGGAATGTCCAACGATTACGTTCAAGCTATCAAGCAAGGGAGCAACCAAGTCCGCGTCGGAAGCTCTATTTTCGGCGGTCGAGTTTACAAAAAGTGATAATGATTTTGTCAGAGATGTATGTAATTAAGTTAAGTGCAAATTTATATTGCTTCAATGTCTGTCTTCCGGGGGCGCGACATAACGCCGAAAGCCGAGTTCGGCAGACACTTTCCATACCCGCAAGCTTGTTTTGTTGTTGGGGGAGGGGGTATTTCTTGGCTGTCACTCCGATCACGGAATTGTCGCTTTTCATTTTGACAGGTCTTTATTTGTAAAACTCTCCTATTTTGATACTCATAAGTATCTGGCCAGCAGATGAGATAAATCAGGCACTCGAGGCGTATCAGTTAACAAAATTACTCGTAACAACGTAGAAGAAGCGCCCCTCGTCTCTTTTCAGCGCTTTAATAAGTTTGTCCGCACATGCCACAGCAGTTGACCTTTGCACTAACGGACTGAATGTACAGTATAGTTCGTAGCTGGGATTTATCTAAACGATCAAAATGATTTCAATTTGTCAAAGCGAAGGACTCACCACGACATATACCGTGCATGTTTTCTTCACTATAAACAATGTCTTCAAACTATGCTTTTGAGCGTCACTTTTTTGCACGTAGTTGTGAAGACCGTTGTACTGCTCGATCAACTGAGCTCTTTCTTGTTTGCTAATAAACGGTTTTCCAAATGATGACGAGCAGACTTGAGATGAAGAGGTATTATTATAAATAAAATGCCAAAGGTCTAGGCAACCGATCTGAACAAGTCATCAGTGAGCATCGATAAAACAAGTTGTAAATTATCACCTGCTTTATGTCAAACGAAGCTGGTCTTTGAATGGACTCTCGTATCGAGTTGCAGTATTTCGAAGAATTCAATTTGCTCACAATATCTTTTCTAATCGTAGAGAGGGGGAAAAACACATCGCGAGCAGTACTGATCAGCAATAGCACCGCCTCGGAGTCATCCCATAGATAGGATATATGAGCATGAAGGAATCCCCTGTATTGGAACATAGTGAGGAAATAGTCTCTACGATGTAACTTACTGATTGTTGAACCGTGGCAAGCAAATCGGTGTCCACACTTCGCCGTTGCGGAAAGAATTGTTTCCGTGAACGGTGTTGATCAAAATGTGGAGATCACACGGCGCGAGAAGGTATCTCTTCATCCTGACATAAGCGACCAGTTGACGATGGGCTAACACAATTCCAAAGATTACGCCATCCTAAAGCATTCACGTATTTCCCACAACTCTACGCTTTTACTCTGGTTACCGTAAGTTTCGCCGCGTTTACTGTAGAAGCAATGGTTGAAGCGATGTATTCGCGATCATTGTACGCCATTGGCAGCACCCGTACTCCGGACATGAATACAGCAGGATCGGCACGCCAAGAGCGCAGGCAGCCGTAAAGGGACCTGTCACTTCCACGAAGCAGTTTCCGAATATCATAATTCTCTCCTCGCAGCTCATACGCTTTTTTAGCTGAGTTTTTGAAAGCAGCGACAAGATCTGAACTATTTTTAAAGTCGAATAACGTCGTACAGAACCCAAACCTGGTGATAGACAACGTCGAGTTGATTTGAAAGTTGAAACGGCGACCGGGAAACGATGCACATGATCAGAGGATGCCGATGTGAGAAACGAACGTGAAGATTCGGGGCGTCAATTGAGCAGAGATTGTCCTTCCACGACTCAACTTTGTGGATGAATACTTGAACTAGAGCAAATAACGGACACATGCGGTCCTCGTGCCCAGCACTTGCAAAAATAGGTTTTCCGGAAGCGGAAAGAACGAGTACATGATATGGCAAGGTTGTCAGCATCTCCAGAATCTTAGCATCAGTCAATTCCGGTTCAAAATCGTCTTCGTTGGCCTCCTCGTCATCGGAAATGCCGGCCTTCTCGTCATCGTCTGGCTTAGTGTTCTAAAATCAACAACGTCCGTGTACAAGAGACTCGCTGTTTGCAAGCTTACTTTCGAATGGGGCAGGAGAAGTTGCGCACACGATTCTGAAGAGATTAAAGTCTGACTTCCTCCGGGAACATCGGACTCCTCTACCGCTGCCATGTGAGCGCGCGAAGCAGCCAGAGTCACAGAAGAAAGTCCTTTTCGAGTTCGTGTTGCAACTCCTGAGCGCAAATTCACAGTACGATCGATCGTTGTCACGGCGGTCGTGGCAAAAGTCGCGTCGACACTGTTCGGCCAGCAAGAGCACTCTTGCTCCGATTGATAAGAATGGAGGCGGAAACCGATTGACAACAACAGTCGCAGCGAACTCTTTGTTTCCTCAAGAGTGCGTTTGGCCGAAATGATACGGGTGCAGCGATGCGGCAGTCGCACTCGGAAGCAATGCTGTCCTGCCCTGCTGTAGCCGCCTACCGTAGAATGTTTCTGGCTCTGTACATGCGCTGCGAATTCTCAGAAGATCTTCCACTTCGTTCGGTTGCCCCCGACAAAAACAGACGAACGGAAATGCACGATAGCGGTAACATATGAAACGCTCAGTTTCTCGAATTGTGCAAAGTGCTACAAGAATAGACAATTGGTTACAGACTAATTACGATGGCAGGTAGAACGAGACTGCAGCAACACTGATATTCTCATTTCATACTGAGAACGAAGAGGATTAGGCATTCACTCTGCGTTGGCAGTAGCGATGGCCTGCAGCATGCAACAGCGTCGATGGATCCGACGGTTCATAGCAAGACGGTGGAGTTCTCGACGTTGGGCCTCCTGCCTCTCCCACAAGACGCGCACGTAGCGCGGAGGACTTTCATTCTCCTCGTAAGGGGGAGGGTCGAGATTATCATGGCGATCATTCGTATCGTCGAAAACAAACGGCTGATGATATCCATTCGAAGCGCCAGGCTGCAATGATTCTCAGAACTTCATTAAGCAATGATTCGCTTACAATAAGATACAAATCTTCGAGACGAGCGACTTCATATGCTGTGGTGAAACTGAATTGTGTCTTTGTATCAGCACAGAAGCGGCCAATTCTGCGTGCAAGGCGACCAAGTTTGCCCATTGCAGCAGACAGGAAGAAGCAACTAGAACGATTTGATCGAGAAAGGAGAGCAATGTTGCAGGCGTGCAGCCGAGGCGATTCGCATTTACCGTCTCTCTCTGTTTGCCCCTCCCCTCAACGACGTGCAAGCTTCTGTACTTTTGTGCCGCCGTCGGATGCATTGCAAAATTCATCGTCTCACACCAACTGCACAATCAATGAAAGGACAACGAATATCAAACACGTAATAAAGTTGGCGCTCTCACTCACGCCGCCATTAACGAGGAACGGGTAGAAAAAGTCAGAGGGCAGTTTAAGGTTAATACTAGGGAAGGCGGCGTGTTTCTCTGCAATCGGCTGCGGCATAACGGTGATAAAGTCGACTTGAAAGGACAACCACCATTGCTTGGCGGTCTGATCGCGAATCGCTTCCGTCACTTCCCATACGGCAAACTGGATTCTTTCCTTCCTGTCGATTACGGTGATTCCGAAACTGATCTTGACATTGGAAGTTAGAATACATTCACTGGTCTAAATAATTGCTTTAAACCATACAATTCCTCTTCAATACCGTGGTTTCGTTAAAAAATCTGTGAAGAATGGGAATGGACTGCGTGCCTGACCAAATAGCATCCGGGCGATAGGTTTTTAGGATTTTCTCGATCTCTACTTTCATTTCCAGACATGTGGAACCGCTGAAACACAAAGAACGCCATGCAGAAAGCGTCTCAAAATCTTACGGTATTGAACAAACTGTCCTCGATGAAATATTGTAAAGAACGCGCTTCGGATTTGCAAAATCCTTGCATTCCCCACTTTGAGGAATTGCGAATGACGCGTTCTTTGATGAAAGCTGCACGGGAATCGTTTGACTCTTTGCTTCCTCGGAAGCACCAAAAACACGAAATGACTGCCGGAACGGAACATCATCTGGCCCAATCGTTCTGTATTTGAGTTGCACACTGGCTTCTAACTTCTCGCTTCGGGAGACAATGTATTCAACCTGACGGATTGTAGAATTTGCCAGCAGCAGTTTTGGCTGACTTACCTCTTCAATCACGTTGTGACAGACTCTATCAGACCAATTTGTTTTTAGGAGCGAATTTGGGTCGAAATCTTTCAGATGCACATTGCGCAACTAAACTAATGTTAGTCATGAAATGTCAGACAGGAACTACCGCTTCTGTGATGTAGTAGTTGGCGCTCAAGTACTCATCGTCGAGACACGTTTCTTCGTCAATGTATTTGATGGGACTGCAGTGCGAAACAACGTTTCTCCCATGCTCTAAATGAGTGTTGCGGTTGAATGGAAATGAACTAAACAGACCAATTTTAACTTTCCCCGAACAGGATGCGCCAAACATCGCGATTGGCACCGTTATAGATTCCGCCTCGGCTGGCGTCGCACTGTCACATGTGGAAGGCCCGATCGCTTTTGTCGCCCCGTCAACCTAAACGAAACCGCTCTAAGAAGGTCGCTCAGTGCTGAAACTACCGCGTTGAACAAAGATGAATTATCGGATTTTCCAGACAGAGAATGCGTGTGAGTTCTGACGGCAAATGAAAACTCCATCGGTGCCAACAGAACATCCGACAGTCTGTATGTACCATACGCCATCGCCAAGGCCACAAAAACTGTTGCGAAATTCATGTTGAACAGCACGCAAAGCTCAAGCTGCAGCGGTTGCACATGGATGTCATGGCAACTCGCAGACGACCCTTCGACAGGGCGACGAACCTCCGATCTCTCGCAGCCCTCAGCACAATTTCTCTTCTCAGTGCTATTAGTGCACATGCACTACATAAATACGGCATGTTTGTGTCGTCTCTCATAGTTGCTTCAGCCATCCCTCTACATGCGTTTCGCCGATCTGCAACGGCACCTTTCTGTACTTTTGTGCCGCCGTCGAATGCGAACAACGCGCGTTCATGTGCAGACCGCATTGAAAGAATGCGCCACAGAGCGAGAGGAATCATTGCAAATCGTCGGGCCGAGTTCTCCGACACGGCGCAGCCGTTGTCTTCGATACAGACATGAAAAAAAGCATTTGAGATACGATTCACGCGAGCTGTTCTGTGGGGTGACGGTGAATCATAGAGGGGTGAGATGGCCGACGCTCGGATGTCTAGTGATCGCACTCTGCTGTAGTGGAACAGCAACAGATCAGCGCTTCTGAATGTCATCCAAACAACGTTATTCTTTTCATGAAAAACAGATTTATTCAACGAAATGCAAGAGAAGAAACTACTTGGAGATACAGAAGGGGTTCAATAATGAAAACCGACGAGACGAACAAGCAGGTTAGTCTCGCCGCACCTGACCAGTCGCGTACATCAGTGCCCGTGCGTACAGCATGGGCCCTTCGGCATCGGGGACTGGGGTGACCTCAAATTTCTTGCTCGGCTTCCGGAACGGGCCGGGTTTCTCCCTCGTGGGTACCTCAATGATGCTACCGCGTCGCTCATTGTGCTCAGGGGGCATTGAATTTACGCTTTCTGGTTCCTGAACTCAAGAATACAGTAACCAATAGTTCTCAACGGCAGCTGCTGCACCTGGTTAGTGGAAGGCTGACTGCCGCTAGGTTCTTCGCTCCTTGTCCTCAGGATATTCACAAGCCTGCTTATCAGTTGTCGCAGTCGCTTGAAGATCATTGTTTATATCTTAACTTAAAAGAAAAAGAAGTTAGACATCACACACTGACGAGTAGTCGCGTCGCAAGCGCAGAAAGTATAATTAAGAAGGATACCGACAGTCATTAGGGAACACACAATTCCCTTGTCGCCACAAGGTGACAAGACGTGGGCGTTGCAAGCGGACAAAGCTACTGCGGTACAAGGAGCAAACGAAACATCATTCCTGGAAAGGAAGAGAACGCATCCCTCATGGTGAGCGCAGATGTGTGGGGGAGAAGCGACAACACGTACAACTTGCATTTTGAACACCTCAGATGTGATCCATAAACAATCTGTCACAGCGACAATCATCGACATGTTTACTCACGTTTACCGAGGATCGCAGTGCACAGGAAAATTTGTTTGTATGCTACCCAGAGACTGACCGTAATATTCAATTATTCGACCCTCTTCTTCTAGTTCACATGATCCAACAATCGTTTCACTTCAGAGAACGAACGCCGCAACCTTTTGATCCTCTTCACAGGTCCCTTTAACTATTTAATTAGTTCCCTAGTATTATGTCACTAAAGGCAATTATACTCGTACTTAGACTGAAATACAACTTAAAAAGCAAAAAAAGTACTTTCCTCCTGCAAAAAGGTTAACATTAAACATGGGAAATTCCCGAATTCGTTCAAAAAATCCATTTTCTTTTCGGGTCAAGACTGAAGACTTGTGGCGTTTCTAAAACAGGCTAATTTCCAAACTCTCTTCAATGTTACAAGTTGTGTAAGCACGCGGATCATAAACTCCACAAGGACAATTCAATAACAGATTCTTGCACCGAAGCGGGGACCACTTATTCTGGACGGTAGGAGACGAAATCGACCTGAATTGCCTGGACTCGGTTTTAGCGCTACAGCCCGCTTCCTGTCCACCGCCGCAAACAGACGTTTCAGCTCTCACAATGTAAAACAGCTCATTGTCACCACACATCTGTGAGTAGCTCTTTAATGAATCAACAGACGACTACTTTATTCCAACAAACAGAGATCAAAGAGAAGGTGCAGAAAGAGATGCTTGAGAAGTATCGAGTTCAACTTCTAATTCATTTAGAAACGCCTTCAACAAAGTGTCATGTGCTTGGATGGAGCTGTACAAGTTGAAGAAGTAGGTTGACCTCTTCTGCAAAAGATCCAACTTTTTCTCCACAAAAATTCTTGCCCGATCTAGAGGCAACTCCACATAATATTCATCATCCATCTTCATAACAATTTTGTCGTATGTATCACTGAAACATCGCTATAAGTATCCGTTTAGAAAAGTACCAGTTCAACAACACTTACATTTCCGATTGCATAAACATGCCAGCACCCATGTCAATCAGAGCCTTGACTCTCGGCATCAACTTTGATGCGTTCTTGCATCTTCGCATACTTTTGCTGTTGCATTTCCGTCATCTGGAATACTTGGAGAAACAATACAGACGCTCATGGCACAGTACACGTTCAAAGTTAAATGAAATTAATGGAGATCCAGTTCATTCAACATTAGAATACAGGCACGTTGCATACATACACGATATCGAACTATTTACAAATGCACAAGACGGCATAAAATTGAGAAGTCAGTCAGAACAAAGAAAGTCAGGGCGACAGAGATTCGATGTTAGAGGAGAAAAGGCATCAAGGACACGAACGATATCTCCTCGCTCGCGATTTGTCCGAAACATTATGTCTTCGATATGGTGGTTTCCGTCCAGGAACGGAATCAAATCATAAAATACGTCCAATGCGCTAAGCACCTCCTCAGTGAGACTACTGTAGGCAATCACTCGACAGCTGGAATACAACTTTTCCGAGAAGCGATCAATGTATCCGGAAAAACGAGGCAATGCTTGAATCATCTGCAAAACTCTTTTTACTCGTTGAACAACTTCAGGAGGAAGCTCGATGTTAATTTGATTCTGATTCTGGTTTTTGGAAGACGACTGGAACGGAGGCATCAAATATACAAACGTATGCAGCTGCATAATGAGTTGATCACGCAGCAGTCGGCAGATGATATTTGTACGTTCGTTCTAAACATAAATAATGAAACACAAATGAGTTTGCAACAGGCGTACGCGCTTGCGAACATCGTTGTTAGTGTTTTCAAGGAATGTTGCGAGAGTTGTTGGTGGAGCGAAATGGGCCAAGACGTCAGCGAGGTGAAAGTTTGGAAAATATTCTTTGAACTGATCGGTAAGTCTAGACAATTCAGATTAATTGACGAATTGTGTCAATACTAACTCTCCATTCAGAGGAAGTTGTCGATCAGTGGCCGACGAGTAAATGTTCGATCCACTCAGTGGGAAAATCACAATTGCGCGGCCCCACAGAATGAGATGTCTCACAACCATCAGCACTTGAATGAGCGGTAAGCCGCATGCCAAACTAATCCCAATGAGACTAAAAAGAACGCAAATGCTTCTTTGAAGTCAAATGGACTAGTTTACCTTTTATCAGGTTCGCAATGCTTCAAGAACAACTTGAGGGCAGGATTCGCATCTGGACTGGGAATAGTTTCCTCCAGAAGAATGATTCCGTGGTATGGTCGAATCTTGCGTATAGCAGATTCTAAATCCTGACTGCGCGAAATTGATGACTACTGTAAAGGGAGATAAGTTACCTGGATGTGGGAGGGAGACCGGCGTGATTCATCGCCTGTGTCTCTAAACAGAATCCGACTTCCACAAACCCGTTGATGAAAGCGTTCACCATCCCGTATTCACGTAAATCATCGTAAATCTCCCGTAAAGTTTGAGCTAATTGACTTCGATCTATAAATGAATTCACTCTTCTAGTTTAACCCTCCGCCCAAACACACTTAGAATCAGTTCGAATGGTGCCTTTCCCTGGTGCTGACACGATTGGGAGTCGATTTCGTCATGAACCTTCTGCATTTCAAAAGCTTCTTTTTGAAAGTAGTTGCAACGGGTTTGCTCAAAATTAATGGCAGATGCAACCAAGCGGCTGAGCTTTTGAAATGATTCCACAATGTAGGCTGGAGCGCTGGCCGGTAGAACAAAGACCACGGAAACAAACTGGGGAAGTATAGAATAGTCGGAACTAAGCGAATCAATCTTCTTCGGGTATCCAGCGAAACGGATATTGTCAACTTTGACTTCCAATGGATGCTCGTCGCTGGACGCAAGAAGATACGCCAACATTGGTGTTGATATGCCAAACTGTACACTCTCGGATGGTCTCTCTTTCTTGTACTCACTAAAAGAAGAGACGTTGATCAGGAACCTCCCAGAAGCCCTCTTTGATCACCCGTTCACACAAAATCACCTGTTGCACCAAAATAACTGGCTTAACGTTGCAGATTTGCAATAAATCGGTTAGTTACGCGCTAAACGTAGCTTAGGTCAACTTTGTTGTCATAACTATTTTTTGGCTTGTCAGACGTCTTAGCTCACAAGTTATTACGGTAGTCGTGGCTGCTGCACTCAACACGAAGCCTCATGTGCCAATATCGCCTAAGTTGAGCTTAGTTGGTAGCCTGCTACGTCGAAGAAAAACCAGGTTTATGGGAGTAGACCTAAATCTAGCGCGAGACAATCTTGTGCTTTCCAGCTCTGATGGCTTTTTCGAGGGGACGGTTGACAACAAAGGGAGCGTTAGAAAGAGAGTTGAGGAAGCGATGGGTGATCAAAGAATTGTTCCAAAACTCACATCTTCGTAACTAAAGAAGGTTTGTCTTCTTCTGGAGTCTCATCGTCAGAAACAACATTGCGATCATCTTCTCCGTCGCAGTCGGAACCAGCGTCATGATCAATCCTTTGATCAGAGTAGAAATCTCCATCGTCAGCAAGAGATTCAGATAAGTTATCACCATCATCCGAACATTCAAGTGTCTCTTCATCCTGTTGATCTACGCTTTCGTCTTCTTCGGGTGGAGCCGTTGGATTGCCTTCAGTCTCCGAACTTTCAGGATGTTCGGTAATAAGAACAAAGGAATCAGGAATTGTCAAAGTGTATGGAAACGCAAATAACACCTGTTCCGCCGTTGCTCCTTTTATAACCAAAATAACTCCTGATGGAATTTCCCCTGGTGAGAGGTCATCCATAGTCTGAATGATGCACGTATATTTAATAGATGCAAAGCATAAAAGGAGCAGGAAGTCCGGTGAAACGGGCGCTGTACAGGAGCGTTACGCGCAGGAACAACACACTTTAATAAACGAGAAGTGTGAACGCTCTACCTGTCACTTAGTATTCAAAAATCAACAACGTCCGTGTACAAGAGACTCGCTGTTTGCAAGCTTACTTTCGAATGGGGCAGGAGA
Organism: Steinernema feltiae; assembly: GCA_007213375.1. Classification (NCBI taxonomy): domain Eukaryota; kingdom Metazoa; phylum Nematoda; class Chromadorea; order Rhabditida; family Steinernematidae; genus Steinernema; species Steinernema feltiae. The sequence continues at coordinate 42,605 of MQUG01000154.1, forward strand.
AGTTGCGCACACGATTCTGAAGAGATTAAAGTCTGACTTCCTCCGGGAACATCGGACTCCTCTACCGCTGCCATGTGAGCGCGCGAAGCAGCCAGAGTCACAGAAGAAAGTCCTTTTCGAGTTCGTGTTGCAACTCCTGAGCGCAAATTCACAGTACGATCGATCGTTGTCACGGCGGTCGTGGCAAAAGTCGCGTCGACACTGTTCGGCCAGCAAGAGCACTCTTGCTCCGATTGATAAGAATGGAGGCGGAAACCGATTGACAACAACAGTCGCAGCGAACTCTTTGTTTCCTCAAGAGTGCGTTTGGCCGAAATGATACGGGTGCAGCGATGCGGCAGTCGCACTCGGAAGCAATGCTGTCCTGCCCTGCTGTAGCCGCCTACCGTAGAATGTTTCTGGCTCTGTACATGCGCTGCGAATTCTCAGAAGATCTTCCACTTCGTTCGGTTGCCCCCGACAAAAACAGACGAACGGAAATGCACGATAGCGGTAACATATGAAACGCTCAGTTTCTCGAATTGTGCAAAGTGCTACAAGAATAGACAATTCCGCGTGCGGTGGTTTACCGTCGTTCGCAGGACATCCAGAGCATGGAAGGCAAAAATCAACAGACGACTACTTTATTCCAACAAACAGAGATCAAAGAGAAGGTGCAGAAAGAGATGCTTGAGAAGTATCGAGTTCAACTTCTAATTCATTTAGAAACGCCTTCAACAAAGTGTCATGTGCTTGGATGGAGCTGTACAAGTTGAAGAAGTAGGTTGACCTCTTCTGCAAAAGATCCAACTTTTTCTCCACAAAAATTCTTGCCCGATCTAGAGGCAACTCCACATAATATTCATCATCCATCTTCATAACAATTTTGTCGTATTTATCACTGAAACATCGCTATAAGTATCCGTTTAGAAAAGTACCAGTTCAACAACACTTACATTTCCGATTGCATAAACATGCCAGCACCCATGTCAATCAGAGCCTTGACTTTATCGTCTTCCTGATCACTTCGTGGGTAAATCTCCTGTAAATGTCACTATTAATCGGGTATGCGAAGTGACTCTATCATACAAGAAACTTGTCGATGACTTTCGATACATCAGTGTACTGTTTGATATCGGCATTGACTGTTGCCAAAGTAGCGATCGCTTTCTCGGCATCAACTTTGATGCGTTCTTGCATCTTCGCATACTTTTGCTGTTGCATTTCCGTCATCTGGAATACTTGGAGAAACAATACAGACGCTCATGGCACAGTACACGTTCAAAGTTAAATGAAATTAATGGAGATCCAGTTCATTCAACATTAGAATACAGGCATACATATTTATACTGCATACATATATATAATGTATAATCGAGACCATTTATAATATACATAATAGGAGGAAGATCAAATGGAATTGGCACCATTCACAGAAAGCCTTTATTCATTTATTTTTTTACAGATTGTGAGAATAGCGCAGTGAGAATATACAGGAATGCAACACATTAAAGCCCAGCACGTCGTTACCTTTAGTCGGAATCAGAATCTTGTTGTTCGACAAAACGAATTCCCTTTCTACAGTTATAGAAGTTGAAAAAATTAAACAAGTACAATCAAACTTACGCATTTAAGAAACTGAGGAATTCAGTTGTAGTAAAGTCATCTCCAATTTCGTTATCAATTCTAACAAAATTTCCTAACAATCTTTCTCTCCGGTACACTTGTACAGCAGGAACGCCATTTACAACCTGAAATATTTAAAAGATCGCAAAATAAGAACAGGGAGTAGATACAAATTGTTGCGACAAGCCAGAAATGCTTGCTTGAATACGACAAAACTGTACGTGGTCGTAGAGCCCAGCAAGTGTTTTGAAAATCGAGTGAACATGATTGCAGGCAGCAACCTAAAACAATAGACAATGAAAAAGGTTATATGAATGTCAATTACCCCGTTCTCGTAGATATGGATGAGAAGAAGCATGTCGCATTCTTCAATAGCCATTATAAACTGTTCCTGAGTTTGTAACTCCAAAACATTAGATCGTACGGCACAACGCATTTCTTCAACACGTCGACGACGAATTTCTTCCAAGTCATCGGCGTCCTGTTCAGCATCATTTTCCTCTTCATCTTCTTTACGACCAGAAAGCATTCCGCGCTGCGCCATTTCAGCTATCTTAATGAAAGATTTGCTAATTCAGTTCTGTTGTAAAACGATTTACAGCGCGCTCCTTAGCCTTGCCTTCCATACGCTGAAAGTCCTGTGAACGTCGGTAATCTTCCAGAACTCCTTTAACTCCAGTGTTACGAAAACCACCCATAACATTTGCTTGGTGTGCATCATCATCTTTCACAACCGTTAGTTGAGGACCACCTTCATCATCAGAGCTGCTACAATATCCAGCTGCTTCGCCATCGAGGATACGGCTTTCAAGGTTCGACATGCCGATCTTAAGTAAAGAGGAAATAAGAATATATCAACATTATTCTTAAAATAAGATGCTGGTGCTAACCACTATCCCCATTGATAACAATCGCCCTCGAAACATTAATAAATTTTAATAACATCTAGTTTCCACGGCAACATACAAACATACAAACAGCTGAAATGATCAGACCCGTTACATGAGCAAGAAACATATTCATATATTAAACACCATAACTTTTTCCCTGTCCTTCCCGACAGTCTTTCCTATCTGCTGCTCTCGCTCATCAATTTTTTTCCACTGTTCCCAGGTGACATAATGCACCTGGCGTTCCTTAAATAAATCTTCAGTCGTGGAAACCTTCAATTCTTCATTCTTGCCACTTGCTGATAAATCAGCACAAATTTCTTGAGCCACAGCAACTGCGTTATTCTGAGTGTTCGCTATAACTCCTTGTGGTTTGTTAGCACACCATCCCACAGCGTACACTGATGCTCCGCGAGAACTCCCTGTGTCCACTCTGCAGAAATCTTTCATTGCAATTGCGGAACCATCTACCGTTTTCGGAACACCATTCAGAATAATATTTTCGAAGCCGATGCTGTATATAAGCAATCCACATGGGAGTTTACTAACTTCACCGGAACGAGCATCGGTGAATTCAACTGCTGATACTCGCCCAGAGGAGTCGGAAAGTATTTGAGTTGGCTGTTTGTGAAAAAGAAGCCGGCAGTGTTTCGATAAATCGGTCGAAGCCTTCCAATTATTCAACAAAAGTTCAGTGATCCGCCTTTTGGCTCGAGGCATAGTTGAAGCTTCCACTAATAACGACTCAACTTCTTGCTCGGTAATGTTTTCGATGCAAAACGACGCAGTGGGAAGATTGATCTGTTCACGAAGCTCTTTAATTGTGAAAGAAATCTAAACGATCAAGTTCAACCAATAAATGAATTTAAAAAACTTGCATTGAGTGGTCCGCGCCTGCCCACGATAAACACATTGTTCACTTTCGAATCATCAAATTCCTTTAAAATCGATCCAGGCACATCTGTTTTGGAAAGTCGTTCTCGCGAACTCAGTAAAATTCGAGCACAGTCCAAGGCGACGTTGCCATTTCCAATGATAATTACATTTTCACAGTCTAGTCTAGGATGCTTTGCGCCAGGCAGTCCATTGTACCTTCAATATAGGAGACTTTAGCATACACAACACAATCTGATATTGTTTACCAGGAGACAAATTCGCTACCCGAATAGCAATTTTCTGATTCATAAATTCCTTGGATATTCAGTTTTCGGGGTCGATTTGCACCATACGCCAGAGCAACAACATCATATCGATCTCTTAGCTCATCGAACGAAATTTCAGTTCCAACACCAACGTTGCAGAACAAGGACAATCGCTGCGTGTTCTCATTGAATAGGCGATCGAATTGATGAGTGCAGTTCTTAACTTCAGGATGATCTGGTGCAACCCCATATCGGACGAGGCCAAACGGAACCGGTGATTTGTCGAAAACATCAATGACCGAGTCAGGCGACCGACGCAAGAGAGCGGAAGTCAAATACAGACCTATAATATCAGATGAATAATAAATAATTTTCGTTTGAAGCGCACCTGCTGGACCGCTCCCTATAACGGCAATTCTGGAGGCTAATCGTGACGAACATTTGGATTGAAAAGCACAATTTGATGAGTGCAGAAGCCTCAAGAAACCAGAAGCAGCTAATTTATTCCGCATATCTAGGAACACTGCATAAGAAAACCACTATGGCTTCAATGCGGCACTAATATATATATTGCTCATGATGCAAACAGAATGTAGAATATAATTAGAATTAGAGAATTATACGGCACATATTTATACCCCCGACACGGTAAAATATCGTACATAACATAAGCATCAGAACGATGCCCTCTGAAGGCAAATATGGACAGTTGAAATGTGGCGTGACTTCTCTTGCAAATCCAATGTATCGATTAAAGGGATCAAATCATCTGTTACTTCGGTTGTAGACGTTAAAAAAGTATGTTTCAGCGACCCGCACATTTGATTTTCGAGCACATGAAGCACCATAAACGCGGTATTGATGGCATGACCAACAGCGTGAAGAGCGATGGCATCAGTATGCGAGTCAAGATGTTCTTTTATTCGCTTAGCGTAAGCATAAGGAGTCGCTTTCCTGAAAAAATGTCAGTAAGAAAGTGCCGTTGAGGATCACTACATACCTGCTGATAACCAGATCAAGGGCCGTCTTAGGAAACTGCGGAGGCGCCCGCCGGCGAAGGTCAAAATCGGGGTTACAACCAGTACTCATTTTATAGGTTCAATCAATATTAGAAGAATAACACGACAACAGCCATAAATATGCAACCAGCGCTAATCCAGGGACTCAAGCGCTCCCCAATACGAGCGCACTTCCAAAAAACACCGAGCAATCTAAATATATGTGTGACTACGCAAAGAAATACAGACTTACCCTTCCTTATTGCGATCAATTATGTTAGGCACCAATGAGCGTAAATACGCACAGGTACAAATAAGCAGGAGTAACACAGAAATCAAGCTTTGAAAATTAAATATTGCCGACTGAAAAAAAGATTTAGTAAACATTCACACATAGTTCACATACCAGTTTGACAGCTTCTGCTCCTTTCAAAGGAGAACGTGCACAACTTCTGAAAATTGAATCTGTGAGACTGGTAATTTAAGCAGCACGGATAACAAACAGTACACGAAAACATACAATACGCACACATTCTTCAACTATTCCAATTCACGTTGTCAAAATCACAAAAGACGACGCGACGAGAGAAAATCAGGATCTTCGTTGCAAGAAATTACCGATGCTTAAAAATAATTATTTTTTAAGTTTTATATTGATTGTGAGGCAGTAAAGGCGGCGGTATAAACGACACACAGTATACAGCTGCAAACATAAATCCGCATCCTGTGTTTACATATGTGGCCGACAGTAGTCCTTGGAACACATGTTCGCATGCAAGACGACCATGAAAGGAAACGAAGTGTTATGAAACCACAAAAACGTTTATTGTAACTGTGTTAAACCTATTTAGACATTACTAGGATAATCAAAGAAGTTGATATTCGTAATCAGCCACGGCCCAACCGGTTTCAGACTTCGACCAATCCTAAAAAAAGCTAAGTTCTTCCTTCATTGATAAACATAACTTACGTCATATTAACGACGATCAGTTTTTCCATATGTCTGCTCAATTTACTGATTGTCATCGGTCGAAGTGGTGAACCACTAACATTTATGAAGGAAACAACAGTCCCACAAAAGATGAAGGAGCCGTTCTCACTCACTGCAACCGAATCGTTCAATTACATATGTGCTGAAATAAACTTACATTTGAACATTTTATCACCCGTCAAAATCGTTGAGTGCAAGAACGAATGAACAACGTCTCCGTTTTCATACGAGAACGTCAACTTTTCCTTTAACGCTTCATCTGTGATAGAACTTGTTGAATTTATAACACGCTCGACACATTTTGCAGTCATAATACTTCGCAGCCTTCCCCAATTCCTCGTTCTAATCAGATGGGCGCTCAAATCTATTGCCTAAAAATTGAAATTTACTGAAAATATTCTACCTCTGCTAACCTGGTTCGCCCCGTTAAGAAATCCTACTTTTGTGTATTCCTTCTCAACCATAGATCGGTACACATATTGAGACAACCCGTTTCCTGCCCAACGCTGAAATTCAAAGGCTGGAACAATCACCTTCGGCTGGTCAAAGAGTTCGAATGCTTTTGCACCATTTAAATCAGGGATCTAAAATTCACTCAACGAGATTAATCACTTGGGAGCGGTTTGCAAGCAAATTACCTGAATGGAAGCTGCTTGAGCAGAGTAACAACGACCCAATGAGTTCACAACCCTCTGGACGGATCTCACCGGCGTCATCAGTGTTTCTGTAATGAATAGTGAAAAGTTCAAGTCAGATAATTATACAACTTTCACATTATGAAATCTCACATCTCAACAGTTGCAAACTAATATAAATTTCAGAGTTCCATAGGTCAGTGGAAAACTCTTACATTCGTATGTGATGGTATGTACGTGTCGCTTATTGGCAATGCATAAGAAGCACAACTGTCTGTGAACTTCTGCGTCTCCGAGCAAAGCAGGAACGGTGACCGGAGGTAAGTGGTTGAAAAATTATCGGTTTGCAAGCTATGTTGTGTTGCTCTAGAAGTTACCGATGAAATCTATTACTGAAGCCATTGATAAGGCCGTCAGGCATAGAAACTTGAACTGCTTGATCACAGAAACCTTTTCTCTGGCCAAGAAACAAGCTGAAGCCGCAGAAGAAAGAGGTGTCAAGCCTTTTCCAGTGATTGTGAAGGATTGTTTTGCGGTCAAGGATGTCCCGTTGACCTGTTCATCGAAAATGCTTGTCGGTTACAGGGTTCCTTACACAGCAACAATAATTGAAAGACTGGTGGATGCAGGCGGATGCATTATTGGAAAGTCAAACCTGGATGAATTCAGCATGGGATCAAGCAGTTTACGCGGTTTTTTTGGTCCAGTAAAGAGTGGATTCACTCAAGAAGCAAACGTAGATGATGATTGGGTGATTCCTGGCGGTTCTTCGGGTGGATCGGCAGTTGGCGTTCAGCTGGGTATGGCTAAAATGTATGTGAATTAAAAAAATGTATATCTCACATCTTATATTTCAGAGCCATTGGTAGCGATACTGGCGGGTCTACTAGGAATCCAGCTGCGTTCAATGGTGTTTTTGGATTTAAGCCTACGTACGGGTTGTTGTCGAGACATGGCATGGTACCGTTAACGAATTCTCTCGATGCACCTTCCATTATTTCAAGTTCGGTCAAAGACTGTAAACACTTTTTCGGTGAGTATAAAATTAGAATAACTTGTTGAACGCGTTTATCTCATTTTAGATATGATGAAAGGGCGAGATCCCTGTGATCCAACATCTGTCAGTCGTGGGCGTTGCATTCCAAATCAGCATAATTCATTGAAAGGCCTCGTTATCGGTGTTCCTAAGGTTTGATCGACAGTCTCACGATTATTCTATGCATATTATGCGTCTTAGGAGTACTACAACGAATATTTATCACCTGTAGTACTGCGAGCTCTCAATTCCAGCGCCCTCAAACTGGAAAAAGCTGGCTGCACATTGAAGGAAGTGTCGATGAATTTTACAGAACAGTCAATTGTTTGTTACCACATATTGGGCGAATGTGATATTGCTTCGAACATGGCACGATATGATGGGGTTTCGTATGGTTACCGGAAAGAGGGTGAAACCTCCTCCCTGGATGCTATGTACACGGCTTCTCGTAGCGAATCTTTAAATGCGATAGTGAAGAATCGAATTATCGCTGGAAACTATTTTCTACTGAAAGAAAATCGGAAGAAGTACTTTGACGCCGCCGTCCGCCTTCGTCGCTTAATTGCTGAAGATTTCAAGCGAGTGTTTTCTGCAGATGGAGAAGGAGTTCATGCTCTCCTTACTCCAGTTACTTCCGATACTGCTCACTCTTACAAGCATTGGAAGAAAGAAAGTTTTCAACACGATTGGGTGGATGACTTTTACACACAGCCAGCAAACATGGCAGGTGGGTTCCTCATACTGAGGTGCGTTTATTCAATTAAGTATTTAGGTGTTCCCGCCATTTCAGTTCCTGTTGGAATGTGCCGGAGAGGGCGTCCTATCGGCGTTCAACTGATCTCCAACCTGTTCCAGGACGATCTTTGCTTACACATTGCTGAAAACTTAAACCGCGCAATGTGTGAGAAGTAGGATAGTAGTAACAAATAATAAAGAATTTATTATAAACAATTTGCAGAAGAAGCTTCAGAGTGTTGCTATTTTTTTATACACTGAGAAAAGCGGAGTTGTTTTATTATGGCAGTTGTACTCAGCTTGATTAGGACTTAGACGTGTTTATATTTTGTAAAAAGCGAGTGCAGGAGTCGTAAAGTGCTCTTCAGATCACCGTTGACGATGTCTTCGACTCGAGAGCGAGGACGGGGCATTCCAGCATCCTCCATTAAACGGAATGCAAATGACACGTTTTCGTGCATTTGGCGTTGATCAGTTACCTAGTATGAAATATTTTCTAGTCCATTTTCTTGGAATTGAATATACCTGAAGGTGGAAGTTGTATAGAGGGACAAAATATCCTTCTAGAAGTCCCATCAGAAGCACAAGATATACTCCGTCTTGAAATTGAGTTTCCAGTTCAGTGACTTCCAAGTTAATCTTGTTGAGATGCTTATTGCAGAAAGCAACAAGCGAGGTTTTCACGTGTGTGAGTTTAGCAGGACCATAATCGAAAAGCGTGTCAAACGCATCACGTTCTCCCTTCAGACCAAGTTCCGTCTGACATGTCGTGAGCTGCTCGGTGGTTATACGTTGTTGTATCTTGTTTTCCTTCTTCGAAACAACCATTACTTGAGCGTTAACGTATTCTGGGAAACGAATAGGGGCGCGGAAGTGAATGGCGAGAGCGATCAGAAGGTGCATTATCGAGACGATATCTTTAGCGTGAATCGAATCAGCTGTCCACTTAGGTCGGTCAACAATTGTCTGGGACAAAATACGATTGGCTGCTTCGATTACGGTGTGCAGTTTGCGACGCTGCCCTTCTTCACTTTGCGACACCTCCGGAACTTCAATCTTGATATTGGCGAGTTTCTCGATAAGTCTTTGGATTACTTGTCCGTCAAACAAGTCCTCCTGGATGTGTTTAACAACAATGCGATGCTCAGCAAGTTCGCGGTTGAGCCAATGAATAAGCAGAGTGATGACTTCCTGTACTTTAGGATCCTCTCGTGATTCTTTCATGAGAAATCGACGTTCTTCTCCTGAAGAAGACCGTTTGGAAAACATAACTGTTTGACACGCGTACCTTCTTCCAGGACAATTTTCTTGGGCATAGGAAGGATCATCGTCGAGTCGAGCGCTTCCATTCCTTCGCGTTCGACTTCGATTGCTTCATTTTCGTCCTCTTCCGCTTGAATCTGTTGCTGCTGCTTCTTCTTTCGGCCGAGAGTCCCGAATTTTTCTAGCAGCGATGCTGATTCATCCTAAACTGAATGAAAACGCATCGTTAAGCGAGAAACCTACCTTCTTTGGCTTGCTACTTCGGTTCATTGTTCCACCGACTGAATCAGCGCCGCTGCTCGGTGTACGATTCATTGCCATCATCTTGGCTCAGCTGACTACAACAATCACGCTCAGATTCTGAAAATGGCTGTAAAATGTTGTTTGTGGCTAACAAGTTGCGCATCACAATCAACCAAAACAGGAAGTTCGAAATAACAGCGGTAACGATATGCAAGACATCTCGCCGTCAAATCAATCGATGATGTGGGCGAAGAAGTAGTAGGCGGCGGCCAGCGGCCGATGTACAACGACTAATGGAGGCGAGCGTGCAAGCAATGCAGCAGCTGTACGTACAGAGTGAGTCAGCCTCTCCAGCTCCGAGAAGCTGTTGTTGTGCATTGCTTTATAGAAAGCGCCAATGTTAAACTTATCTCGCAGGAGGAAACGCTATTGGACATCGTAACTCATCGGAGACCTATGCACGACCTGACGCGGGATTTGATTGCCGAAGGACCGCACTACAATGGAACGACCATGTGAAGAACATCTCCTTTCCACCCTGCTACGCCCTGTTGCAGACAAACTTTCGTTTTCCGAGTCTGGACAATTCAGTAGGCGCTCTGAGAAGATCTTAAGGCCGCCGCAATCCCCATTGTTAGTTACTTCGGGAATCTGGATTGAACCACATTGGGAATTTCTCAAATTCAAACGAAAAGCGCCCCTCGCGAAGCATTATGCTGACTGTCGCACAAAACAACTGCTTACTGCAATTTTGCTGTCTCTCTCTCGCTAGCCTGAGTGTTTGAATGGTGTATAATGAGTCTGTGTCGATAATATCGTCATCGCCTGCTTTTCTGAATTCATCATTAGCATTTTCACTATTACGGATCACTCAGCATTACTTTACAACAAACTGCCCATGTCTACAAGCACAAACAAAGCACCCGCGAAAGGTTTCCGAAGGTACACGTGGGGGGAATGCGAGCCGATTTAAAGTCAGCTCTCCTTCTTGTTGTTTTCGCTCACATTCGAGTTTTTCTCCTTCGCTTTCTCGCTATCGGCGCGATCTAGCGAGCTTTCTTCCGAAACAGTTTCAAGATGTGGTATTTCTTTAGCAGGAGAAGAAGCGTAGCTCGAATTCTTCTGCGAATTTTCATCATCGTCACTGTACGGGTGTTTTGGTCTATTCACCGTGTAACGATCGCCGTTTTCCAGGCTGTTGGTGACCACGTCTTGAAGTGATACAGGACGCGTTCTGCAAACCGAATTTAAGTTTTGCCTCTATTGCTTGGCTTACCTGTTCAGAGTGAATCGTTCTTTGATGCGTCGCGCTAACTTGCCTGTGGAGTGCATTCTCAGCTTCGAAAGACTTGAATTACTAATTCTGTCCGTGTTTTCCGCGTGATGTGGAACCATTTTAATGTGTTCGACAGGGTTTTCAAGCACAACGTTAGCAACAGAACCAACGAGTGCATTGACGGGCATGGAAGCGGTCTTTTCTGAGTACAGCGGCGTCTGCCCTTCTCTGAAGTTGTCTTGGAGCTGTTCGGGTATTTGACCGTGTGCTTGATCGACTAGGCACAGAGCAGTCTAGAGGGTCTGAGTGAGGTAGAGGAGCAATTTCAAAAATTACAGTAATGTTTTTGTCAATAAGGAAGTTTCCTTCAAAGTCGTCGTCGTCTTCGCCGAGCGGATTCAAAAGTGCTTCGGCGACCTTCATCCATCCCATGTAAAAGATCAATTGCAGCATGGTCATAAACGGAACGTACAAATCGATCTAAATTACAAAAGTTGCAAACAAGAAACGCGCGTTGTTGCTACCACGCTGTGGTTTGTTGCTGCCGGCGAGATGATGAATTGCCGTGAGAATAGACAAATAAAGAAATAAACTCTAACAGCAAGAAAGACAACTTGAGGATAGGCCAACGGTACAGGGACCCAGTCGTAGTTGCACAGCTGTCCAAGATTATGACGGAATTGTCGAACTTCCTGTAAACACCACTGTCGTCATTCCAATAGAAGTTGATTAACCTGTAGTAAGCAGTTCATCAAAGTGTCATTTTCAATTTTCTTAGACAGTTTGAGCTCGTAGATCAACGAAAACACCCAATTCATAGGAATCCAGTACTTCGAGTAGGGTGTGTTCATTTTATCGAACATTATGCGTTCATTCGAGTGCATAAATCCTGAATGTCCATCAGTGGCAGCTCCCAAATGGATTGAGATTACCTGCTTCCACTACAGAATCCATATTCGGGAATCGTTTTCTTACTTTCAAGCTAATGTCTCGAAACACCAAGACTTGGGTCAAACAAAGATATCGTACTATGTTGCGACGTTTCGTTCTAGTTTCAAAATCTTCGCCACGAACGTAGGTTGTAACGAACAATGCAGCGCTACACGCAGACAGTATGGCATGAACTGTGTTAAAGCTTACTTTTCAATGAATCCCATGTTGTTGAACATGTTTTTCCATCGATCGACCACAATTGTAACAAAGAAACCGAGCATGAATGTGAGTGGAATGTAGTCGAGCTTCTTGTCGCAATGTGCAGCAAACGCTTCAAATGCGCTGGAAGCAAGTTGATAAAGAAGAGCAGAAAGTAGCATTTTGTTTGGTGAAAACTGATATTAGATCGTCTATGATATCTCCCCCAACAGTTTCAGTTTGTATCAGTAAATCCCTTCTTCAGACAGTTTGGCTTCAAATCTCGAATGGAAAACAGGTTCTTTAGAATTTGTTTAGCTTTCAACTTCACTCTTCGCACTCTTTTGTAGTCCTGCGAGCGCTTTCCAAAAGTGTTCGAAAGGTTGAAGAGATCGTCAAGATAACCTTTTCCGCACAAAGCACCACGCTAGAGCAGATAGCGATCAGCGGAAAAAAGAAATTTGCGAGCGTGAGTTCTACTACGTACCTCTGTTGGTCGGGCGTTAAGAGATTCCTGTAGACGAGGGAAACAGCAAAGTAGCAAATCGACCAAACGATGAATTCGGTCATTACAGATTGCCAGATACTCCCTCTCCATCGGAAGATGATCTTGAGGAAAGCAAAAGGACTTGTCGAAGACATGTCGAGGTTGTACGAGATTGTCATGACTGCAAAGGGATCAACCAAGAAGCTAGAAAACAAAAGAAGATGTTTTTCATTAAGCGCTGGAATTATGCGGGACACGCGATGATCTTCAACAATACATTAATTTAGAAATGAAAAGGCACAGCGAGACAGAAGCGTCATCTTGCAGTAACCGTTAAATTGCTTTTGGAAACCTGTCTCCTAATAGGGGAGACATCAGTGCGAAGTCATCAGTCGTAATGCCCAAAGGGAAAGAGCACAGAAGATGGAAAGGTGTGTTCGAAGTTTGTTGCGCATTACGGAAGGAAGAAAATGTCTGTTTTGTAGTGACAGACCAAAGAGTGGGCGAAGAGAGACAGCGCGCTCGACGTGACCTTGGAGAATACGACGAACGGTTTTTATTGGTTTTTGTTGGCATAAAGAGAGAACATGGACAATATCGGCGAACACAGAGCCGATGAGTCAGAGATCAGAAAACAGCTCGATCTTTTGGTCGTCATTCCTCCTCCATTTGTCGTGCGAATCTTCTCTGTTTGAGAATCTCTTCAATAACCGACATCATGCGATCTTTTACGTACTGGGCTTCGTGTAGAGAGCGGAATCGCGCTTCCGGCAACGGCTGGTCGTCACGGTTCACACCTAGAACAGTGTACAATGAAAATTCTATAAATTCATGCTAAAAGTTGCTTTTTCTAAAGTGGACTGGTCCTTCTTCAAGGTCCTTTTCTAGAGTTGTTGCAGCATTTACTTTTCTCTAAACTCTGAGAAGGAAATTCGCGTCTAGTTCATCTCATACAGATCTCAGATTGGGTTCCGGTAGTGCAATTTCCCACACATGTTGATCGAAATAATCTTTCTTTCATTTCTACACTCTCTTCTTTTGTGTGCAATGCAAACTTTCGTCACAACTGTGTAATTTCATTACCGTATTCGTAACGTGGGACGAGGAATGCGAACGCCGCTTGAAGAAGGACCAGTCCAACAACGAGACGCAGAAGCATTCTGAAATATTGCATAACACGATGAGCGCAAAGGCTAATCGAAGGCTAATCGGTATTAATGGTATTAATGAAGCGAGAGCGCAATTTTCGCAACATTCGCGCAGAACAGCGAAGTCTCTGTCTTTGTGAGTTCAACAGCGCAGAAAGTTAATCGGAAATTGGGAAAGCGGCACACGTAAACTAAGTCGCTTGAATGTGCAAATGACAGTTTAGAAGAAGATTCTGACTCGTATCTGTTAAGTACACACAAATCGAACGCCCAGGGGAGGGATCGCTCGTCATGTATCATTAGTGTTCAGATTCTTTTGTCTTCTATTATGTAAATCGAGGTAAATTTTGAGAAAATCCTTGATGACGAAAGCGAGAAGACCGCCCAGCTGGGGAGCTCATGAGGTGGAAATAGCGCAGGAGTTGAAGAGAAAGATCTAGATTGTCGTCATCGCGATTACGGTACATGAGCGTTGAAAAACGCATAATGAGTTCAAAAACAAAGTGCAACTATGCGTAGTTGACATCGTCACTGAATAATCTGTCATGTTTGCCATTGCATAATCCTTGTCAAAAACAACAATTTGTGAATTGTCCTATTAAAGCGTGATGCTGGTCCCTCTTCATTAACTCCAATGAGCAACCGTTGCAGATGGCCGAAGATGAGATTTTTGCAACCGAAGGACATTATGAGAGTCTTTGCACGTGCACAGATGCGATTAATGACATTTGCATCAATGTGAAAAAAGTGTGTCCGAGCAGAGATGATGCACCGTGGTTGTGGCGCAAAAAGTGTCCTCCGGAAGGAAGTTACTCAGAAGAACATGCTGCTGTTTGACTTGTCGCTCTGCAAACAAGAACCTAAATTCACAAACACGTCACTTTGTTAATGAGCAATATTGCAGTGCGCTGCTCCTTCAATAATTCATTGGTCACACGTGAGCAGAAAAGGGAACAACGCACGGAGCGGATACTCTTCACTGTGTGCCGGTTTGCTCCCTAGGTTTATTAAATTAAAATTTAAAAAAATTAATTAGGTCGTGTTGTTGTTGATAGAAAAGACGGTAAGCTCGCATTTGAGGGTCCTTTTGTTTAAACGTTTGCGAAAACACGTTCTAGTTGAGATTACTGCAGACTGACTGCTGCAGGTAATTCTATTAATGGAGCTTCAAGCATTCTATTTGCAAAAAATGGTGTTTTCTTTGAAGACACCAGAATTTCTATGGTTTTTAATTAGAACATGTTTTTATGGCTTCGCTCAATAACTCATTTTCGTCTTTATATTGTCTCAATAGCGCGCTACCAACAGGCAGGCGGGAGCGCTGCTAGCTTACGATGATGCTTTTGAGACCAACAAGTTAATAAGGCAGTCTGTCCGACTTGTGATTTGTTTATTGTAAAACCTGTTGTAGTATTGAGACTTGCCTTGATTCTGCTATGGCAAACGTCGATCGACATGCTTGTTTTTTTTAGTTTTTTTCTTCCTTTTTGTTCGCGTGACCTAAAGATGGTTTTGTGGAAAACAGCAATTTAATTAAAAAATTCATTTTAAGCACTTCGTCTTCAGAAAACGCTGCTCTCAGTCCACGCTGTTGCCCTTCTATTTCAATTTGGAAATGAGACAAACTCCTGAAGAAGGAAGCAGTATGCTTTAATGACTCTTTATTGATGATTCTTGTGTCAATGTTTACGCTTCCGTGTGCCTGTTTTGAGGCATGTGATCGCCAAACTCTTTCTTTTTCGTCCTGACATGGAACCTTAACTCGCTGTAGCAAGTGACATCACACGTAACAACATCAGAGCCCACCAGACGCGGAAACGCCGTCCCACCACTTGAATCTATTGTTTTTATGGTTTAGTGTCTAGTTTAAGTGAATTCCATGTGGTTGTTTGTCGTGTGATGTCCGATACAATCTCGATTAAGTCTTGCTCGCGTAACCTTCTACCGCTCTCCCTCCGCTGGTTTCCCGGAGTGACGTATCGTGGAAACCGTGATTATATGCAGGTAGAAGGATAGAACGTCGACTATCTCTGCTTTTGTTATGTAGAAGAGATTATGTTTTGTTTTGAAGAGACTACCGCAAAGACTTTTAACTCAATGCCCTCGCGGTGATTGTTTCGTAGAAAAGACACCAGCACGCAGCACCAATTATGTATGAGTCAGTCTGCTATTGATGTCTCTTTATTTCACAAACGTCTCACGTTACTTCACCTCTTCATGTCTTTTTGAATCTTCCTTCTGGTCAGAGACTAGACACTTTGACTAGACACTCATAATTTAGCGACATAAGCTTCTCGATATTTAAACTCAAGTGTCTGTATTCAAGCACTAAAACATAAATTATTGATGCTGAGCACAAAAACAAGAAAAACCAAAAGAAATTCAGCCTTTTGATGTTCATATATTTCACGTCTTAGAAACTGTTCTCTGGGGGCTCTGAGTGGGAAGAAGAAAAAGAGAAGTTAAAGTCAATATTCTCTGCGAAATGACTGGAATTTGCAACACCTCGTCTTCAAATGTTTCGTAGATGTTTAAAAACAATGAAGTTTGTTGTCGTAGTCTCGAATTACACGTCTACCGACCGTTCTTACATGTTTTCTGTGATAATAGCACCAGTAGTTGTTTGCGGCATCAGTAAATTCCCATTTTCAAACTGCAAATTTTTGTTTTCCCTTAGGTTTTTAATTAGTGAAGCTCTAACCTCGTTTCCTCTCTTTTCTTATCTTCAACTTACTGAAATAACTCTTTGTCTTGCTCTCGCTCACTTGGAAGAACAATCGTGCACTTTGCACAGATTTCACAAACATCAGCAGTTAAAGTGCATTTGCTTCCTTCTATTTCTCCCTCTCCGCCCTCTAAAATCCCAAAGTTCACTGTTTTTGTTTCTTCATTCTCGATTGGAATACTCGGTTTCTCTTTTCGATCTGTTTCTCCTCCCCTCGAGAGTACTAACCGAATTAGTCGCTTCAGATTCCGTTTACTCGCACAGATTGCTTCGTTGTTGTGAACGGCGCGTCCGAATCTCTGCTCGTTGTTGCAAAAATCGCTTTGGTTCGCTTGCGTCATTTACGTTCTTACAGTACTCGAGAAAGCAATTAAGTTTACAATATGTTGGTGGGAATGTTGAATCACTATAGCGGTCGTAACTCCACGTTTCGGAACACAGTGCTGCATTCATCCAGCCTCTGTTGTGTTAAAGGCTCAGTGCTAAACATTCAAGCTGCTCAAGACGTTGTTTGTTCCTTGTCCCCAAATTCTATGTCGCTTCATCCGCTTCAATATGGATTCAATTTGTACCATTTATGCTGATGTCCTTCTACGGCGCTCACAATGAGCTGAGAATTTCGGGAATTCCACATATTTTGTTCACACAGTTTGTGGGATTTGCACTCGCTTTCCTGTCACATGTACGTACAGCATCTGAGTGCTCATGCCAAGTAGAAAGAATCTCGCACGACGAAAAGACGGAGAAGCAATTCACATTTGGTATCCTGCGCGGAAGGAAACACTTCAATCTCCGTTTGTTGCGAACGAACGTTTTTTCAATCAAAAAGGGATCAAGTGAAATTACTCGCGTTCAAAAACATCGACGACCCGAAAGGAGACGCTCCCGATTGGCCGCTCGCTGTATTTTGTGTTCACGACTCCCAGAAGAGGCGCATCAGTTTCAGGCAGAAATGCAGCTCCTAGCATTAGGATCAATTAAAACGCTCACAGTAACGGCGACGACGTCGTTGAGTGAATCAGCTCTTTGTCGCTACCGTACATGAAAGAATAAGTGCGTTACCGTGTTCCTTCCTGATTCATCTTCTCCGTTGAGTCGATGACAAATCACGGCGGTTGGCCTTCCAATCCCACGATCATTAACGGCACATACATGCGAACGCGGCGTAAAAGATGAGTATTAAAACACGATTATTGCGGTTTAATAGACGGCCATCAAATGGTGCGGGAAAAGCAACGTTCCGCTCCTCAAGTGACGTTTTCAATCTCGTTCAACAGTGCGGAGTTGCACTGTAAGTTGCTGCGCAGCTGTGGCGAAGAAATGGATGTAGGCGAGGAATAACGGCGGAAATGACCAGCTGATTGCCACTCTCTGTTCCTCCGCCTATTATATGGATGAATTCAGTCGTCTATTTTGACATCAATGAGATTAGTCGTGTTGGCTCGCGTTTCCCGATGCGTTCCTCAGCAGGGCACTGAATCGCAACGAGTGGATACCTTACGCTTTGCTGTTCTCACTCTGATTCCACGCAAACTATTCATTCATTTGCTTCTTGGAAACAGGCTTGCGGCGTTGTCTTCACATCACTTCCTTGTTTGTTCGCGTCTTGAGTGTTTGAAGGAGCTTTCGCTCAGTGTATTTCCAGCTTTCAGACATCCATGACGCAAACTTTCCATATCTTCATTGTTTTGTGTTGTAGAGCGTTTTTGTCTATCAGTGACTTCCACTCGTGCTCTCTTAATTGCGACAGTTACGTAAGGAACAAACAGCTCCCACCCTCATTCTTCAAGAAAAGACGTTAAATTGAAGCGTTTATTAAACTCTAGTACGAAGATCGAGGAGGTGCCAGAACGCGCGGCGTTGAATACAATTTAATTTGGAATTTGGTAACTTTCTTAGTCATATTGGCCGAGCAGCCAACGACCAAGAGGCGGTTCTAATTTGTCGTCCAAAGAATCGAAAAAAAATATGACGAGCGGAAGGAGACGAGGAAAACGCGATGCGCATTTATTAGACGCCTCTCTCTAGTCATCCGCTTACTTATCGTGTCGAAAATTAATTATTAGTCACAAATTTTGCAGCCACTCGATTGCACTCCAATGTTTCAGAGTCATAGAACCATGTTACCGAACTGTTCATGTCAACATGAGCACGAAGATGTTGATATGTTCAACGCGGTGCTTGTGCTGGGACTTCTGCCTGTTATCTCGACAATCGGAGTTGTAGCGAACATCTTCAGCATACTCATCTACTCAAAACATCGTCAATCTGCCAGTTTGTACCTGACAGCTCTAAGTTGCAGCGATCTTGGTAAGCGAATGATGCAAACGGAGCTTCCAATACATGCATTTCTAGGCGTTTGCTTATCAGGAATTTTCGTTATTTCTGCTGATTCGCTCAGACCCCACTTTTCGTTAATCGATCAAACATTTGTACTACTTCTACCAAAGTTGATACCTTTTGGTTTGGCCTTCCAGATGCTTAGCGTTTACATCACTGTTATGGCAGCTATCGACTGCTTTCTCTCTGTTTCACGGTAAGTGTTTGCTGAATTGGGTGGATGAATCAACCTTCTGCTTAGCTCATACCGTGACGTAAAATCGTGGTACTGCACTATGGACAACGCGCACAAAGTGATGTTTTCACTCGTTTTGTTTGTCATCCTCTATAACATAATTCTCTTCGGCGAATTGGAAGCAATCAAGTGCTTCCACCGTGAAAACAGTGTAGCGATGTACGAGCTTTGTCCTACGGAAATGCGTCTCAATGAGAACTACATCACAATCTACAGGTTGCTGATCTCCCGAGATTTTAATCAAGTCTCCTTTCTTTAGAGGATACATGTACGCGTTAATCATGGCCTTTCTTCCTTTCACCATCCTTTTGATTCTGACCGTCGGCATCCTCTGTGCTATGAACACTCGTTGCGCAGAGTCGAACCGGGACATTATGGAGAGGACAGTTGAATCAAGTGAGGAAAACAGTTTAGAGTTCCAATCCCAAACAACAATTTGCAGTTGGAGTGAAAGCGGACGACGCTAGTTCGCCGATCGTTCTGGTTATGGTCGTCGCTCTATTTCTTCTTTGCAACGCTATCTCCCTCCTAGTGAACATATGTGATATGATTGCTGGGTCCGTGAGCTGTTTACCCACAAATCATCAAAAACTTCCACTTTCCAGACTCATTACTCCAGACACGCAAATGGCTCTCATTGACGTTGGCAATGTATTGGTCGTTTTCAACGCAACTGCAAACTTCTTCATTTACATAACGTTTTCGAAGAGTTACCGGAGAGACTTATGTGTTATGGTGGGCTCGAAGTCGAACACTTGAAGTTTATCCTTGTACAGAAATAACAAAAGCAGATTGCTCAATGCTGTGAGCAAAGATTACGGTTGTTCACTTGCGCATTTGAACGAACGAATGTAAATGAATTGTGTAAATTTGAAATTTACAAAGTAACCTCGAATGCATCCTGTATCCTCTACCTAACAAAGAACCGTTTTTTCTTGTTGGATTCGGTGTTCACATTAGCTTTCAAGCTGTAAACATGCAGGTGGCTTCTTCTTGAGAGGCTGCGTAATGCCAGGGCACAAGTAGCGTTGGGGAAATGAGGCATGGGGAGATAAATATCAGGAGGCTTGTGGGCGTCACAGTTTCCCATTACCGACGTGGAGAGCGCTACAAAATACGAAGTTCCAGGCTGATCGCCTAATTAGTGCTGCTGCTAGTGCAGTGACGAGTTGTCGGCAACATGCGATGCCTTCACCGAAATAGATGATATCGGTGACTCGTGCACATATGCGGAGCACCAACGGTAGCAGGGCGTTCTGAGCTAAGTGCGCACAGTCGGGATTGATAATCTCCTTTCGGGCTGGTCATCTGAGCAGAACGACTGCATTGAAGTCGTTGACAACAGTATCATGGACTTGCATAGAAGCATATAAATACTGTTGAATCAACAAGAAACCGACCGTGAATGGTTCGAAATTCCATATCAAAATGAACTCTTGCTTCCTTGAATGCTCGTTTCGCGTTTCAAAGGCTTACAGTAACCTCGCTTCCTATCGAAAATGTTCGGTACAACTCATTGTGTAGAAGCAGGGAGGTAGATCGGCAGATTTGCGCCGAGGCATCAATCCCCGAAGAAGTGTCCCGCGAAACCGCGACCGAAACTTAAGATCGAATGATGTGAAAACTAGAAGACGCAACGCACGCGATTCCACGACAAGCCGGAGAATCACAAACGACGCTTCCTATGGCATCCATTCCCGGCGTTTCCGAACAAAAAAGTTCATAGTAACCAATTTATCACAAGTCCACATTTTCAGGACTAACTTCCGTCGATGGTCCGAATTCCTCGTGTTGCTTGCGTGTTGTGTGTGAAAGATCGGAAAGGACTTCTAAGCGTTCCTTCGATTTTGTTCAGTTTCAATCTGCACGTTTCGCGTTGTGCACATAGATGAACGCGCTTCCGATTCTGTTGATGAACGCGTGCACAACGTTCATCAACAGAATCGGAAGGGTTACGACTATGAACGCGCATTGGTAGCATGTATCATGCGCATATCTTGCTTAATTCAGAATTCAGGTACATGCTGTTGAGCGACCCGGACGACCCAGCAAAGATGACCAAGCTACTGAGTAGAACAATGGAGTAGTCTCTTTTCCTGAACCGCCCACCTACACCGAAGAGAAGCGTGGATCGGCAGGTCTGAGCAACGTGGAACAATCTACTAAGCAGAATGAAACAGCAAGTATAATCACTTTCAGCCTGTATTAGGGAATACCGCAATTCAGACAACGACTGGCGTTGGCTATGACCTGATTGTCAGCCCCCAAACAGCGCGTTTGGCTGAACTCATCATGAAAACCATTCCGCGAACAGGAAACACCTTGGACTTGATCAATGAAATGAGGGATACAAGAATTTCCTATTATTTGCATTACATTGTGAAACCCGTCGGTCAGTTGGATGCGGTGTTCACAAGTGCTTCGACCGTTGACAATGGAGCTGCGATATTGCGAATAAGACCGAAGATATTTTATGCGAATGAAAATGGTAAATTTAAGCCGTTCCTCTTAACGCTCAGTTTGAAATTTGTAGTATGAAGTTAAGTATGTCAACGTGGCTCACAAGATCTGAATTCGCTATTTGTCTGAAATTTCTGGCCCGATACATGGATATTGTTCGATTGCTAAGCAAGGGAGTGCACGGTCGAGAATTAGTGAGGCAGTTGGTGACTCTGGGAGGCGATCTTTCGATGAACACGTGTCACTAATGGATGCTAGAATTCATTCACATTACTCTCATTTTCTGATCCTCATACTGATATCAGAGTTCTGCGGTAAACTCAATTTGGTTTTCAGTATAGGATTTTTTGCTTAAGGATGCTGAGGATGATGCTAATTTCACTTATTGTCCCATTTTATTTGTTTGCGGAGGAGGTCGGGCTTATATTTCTATTGATATGGTCCTGAACAGATCGGCGTGAACGCACAGTGCTAGTAACATTCGCTCATTCGCGTTTGTTGGTCGAGTTGTTTGTTGTCCTTTCGCATGTTCTCCGAATTACGGTGTGAAATTTGTATATTCTACCGTAGTTATAATAGATTTGCGTTTTATTGTGATGATGTTTCGACGATTTTATATTTTAACTGTATCCTTTGCAGTTAAAGAGTGGTTTTCTTTTCCGCCTATAGTAAACGAACTCTCGATGTCAGCTGGCAGCCACCGGCCCTTTCAAGCGTTGCTGCTCACACTGGAACACATTGTTTATCGTCGACCGAATCCCATTGACAACACTGTTGGTATTCTTAACATATTTATGGATCGCTTCGAATGGAACGAAATCGGAAAAACTCCAACAGTAGTCACTAATCTGTCGAGTATTGAAAGTAAGTGATCTTCATCAAATAACCCTTAGAAATTCTTCTTTTACAGGACAGAGAATTTCGCGTTCAGGTACTTCCGTTGCCATTCAGTTCGTCCTTCGCGATGGTAATGTCCTCTCATTCAATTTTGTTAATCCCGGTTTGTGCAGAGACGGTCTACTCAGCCAGCGTCAGTCACTCGTAGACATTTTACAATGTGTCATGGGAGAACAACGTGAATCTGCATCTCAGGTGAGTTATTGTAACAACAGCTGTGATTTAACACAAATGATAAATAGTTGATCAAACAAGTGGAAGAGTCGACCGACGAAAAAGAACGCGTGTTGAGTGAAAACAAGCACTTACTGGACGTTTACCGACATTTAGTGGTGACCAAGCTGATTAAGCCCGGTGATTTTTGGTCTGACTATTATAAACAGGTTGTTGCCTTCTTATTTTTATGTTTATTTCATTATGTTGCTTACAGCATGAACGAATGAGCGAAGGAGTCATTGGTGTTTCTGGTGCTTTTTTAACGTCGCTGCCTCAAGTCGAGGGACGGAATGGTCTCAAACTCAATTTAACTGCGGAATCAATCCTATCTATTTTTAAAACTTTTCCTTCTGGTACAATATTTGCTTCAAACCAATATTCCATTGTTTCTGTGTTCAGTTAAGAAGCGCCACCAAGACCTGGTACCAAAGAAGTTCACTGAGGAGCAATTTTGGGCAAAGTTTTTTCATTCGTATTATTTCAATCGTCATCGTACCGAAGTAGATAAAAACGATCCGTTCCTTCCGTGTATTATTGCTGACGATTCAGGTTTGTTATGGTACTTTCATCCTTTTAAATTTTGAATATAGATATGGACAATTTATTAAAGAACGCTTACGTTAAGACTGCGTTAGATGAAAAATTCCTGAAAGATGACGATAGTATCTTGAAGACTCAGGTGCAGATAAATCTGATAACTAAATATAAACTTGCTATCGTTCTTTTAGGATGACGAGAAAACAAATGATAAGCGTATTTCGGCGAAGACTCTGCTTGTTCGTCGCTGCAATTATCAGTCGGGAAGAATTTTGCAAACAGCTCTTGGGCAACGTTGGAGTACGCTAACAAAATCTAAAACCGCATCTGGATCGATTAGTTTGAAAGCGTCAAATTTTGATGCGAGCCAACAAGCATCAGTATTGTTCATCACTTACTTTTCGGAGATTAATTTGCGTTCTTGTAGACTTTGAAGGATAGCAATAACAGCAATGTTGCGGAAATACCTGTTGTTGTGGGATACACCAATTGCGACGAATCATTAATGGCAACGGATGCTGATTTCCAGCGATACTTGGCAGGTGTGGACTTAGGCACTAGTGTTAAATATCCTGAAAAGACCGTATCCGCTGAAGAAGGAAAACAAATCAGGGATTTGATGATTTCCATTACCAAACCGAAAAGACAAGTAATGTTTATTATTTTCATTACGCGAATCATTTGTGCTTGTTGTAGAAGAAGCATATTGACAATTTTAAGAAATTGATGACAAGTGGAAACGATCCATTTCATCTTCCTGAAGGCGCTTTGAAAAGTTTCGATGAACAAACTCAACCCCGTCTACCTTCGGATTTGGATCGAAGTCAAATTAATGAACTGATGGCTATTAATGATTCTTGCTACGAACTTATCAAACACTTTTGGGACTTGTTTCCACCGCAATCAGAAAACATGGAAAAGAAGGTAGCAATTTAAAAAAATCATGAAATTAACTTAATCGTTCCAGTTAAAGCCTATGGTTGCGACACTAAAAAAATACAAATCCGTATCTCTAGCGTCGTCTGTCAAGGAGTATGGTGCGCATAATGTAAATGTACCACGTTTGTTACGTTAACCGAGTGAAATTACTTCAGATGTCGGGAATAATCGGTCTAGTGGATAACGCTCTTGATTGTTATAAGAAGTTTCTCGTCAACCGTAAAAAGCCGGGCAGAATTTAGGTTCGTTGTATATAGGGCGATGTTTGTATATATCTATAAAAACACGGGTGTTCTATCTTCTATCTAAAATAAATGTCATAATAATTTTGTTGTCTGTTGTAGCGTAGTATTCTTTTGCACCAACTTCAACACGTCTGTGTGTTCGAATCTAAAGCACTCGTCAATGAGTTCCTCCTTTTGAAAGTTATTAGATTCTTTATGCATGAATCGTTTTATTTTGCATCTTTTTCTTTGAAATTGCGTCAGTAGATTTGCTGACTTCAAGCGGATTATATCGGTCGGGTTTCCTTCAGGTAGAGTGACGTCCAGAGGTGTTGATCCGTAGCCGCAATCACGGCAAGAACGCCGCGAAAATAGAAGCCAAAAGCTCGTACAATAGCCGCACAGAGTAGTTGGTCAGCCTGCAAAGTAAAATTGCTGCGCTTGTGGAAGCAATTTGAATGTTGATGCGAAGAAATAGGCTTTGTACTGAATTTGTCTTCTCGTTTTTAGAAAACAGCATCCGCCATCACAAAAATAAACACCTGATATGAGATGATATGACTTGTTTACTTATTTATTCACTTATTTATATACTTATATCACATATTATGACCGAACCAAGTAAACATTTCGCTGCCGTATTCAAACCCAGAATTAACCATTTGAAATCAGTATGTACAAAATTAGTTAAGCTAGCTCTTCCTCGTGAATTGCCTTCAACGATACTAACGCTGCTGTCAGTAGAATTGTTCCAAGTAAGTCACCTAGCGCAGTGAGATACGGTATAGCAGCATTGTCCGGGTCAATTCTGTATTTCCACATTGCCGCTACAAGCCATTGGCAGACGTACAGAATGACCGTTACTTGTGTAAGCGCAGCGGCCAGGTAGAGACTGGAGAATAGAGGACTTGAAAGAGCTTCTCCTGGATGCAGCACGCGAATTAACCAATTGAACGTCATGTGGCCAGGAACGACGAGGAAGAGCAGCACACGTGCAGATCGGGCATCCCATTCTCAAAAGAAATTCGTTACGATGGATGCACGGAACGGAGATCCCTTACCTGCGCTGAAAAACGCTCTTTTGAAACTTGCGAAACGCTTCAGCTCCCACTCGAAGGGCAAAGTGCCCATCGGCGAGGTTCTATGGAAGAATGTCGAAATGCGACTCGCGTGCACGGCAGCCAAATTTCCGCCAACGCCTGTAACACATTTCGTTAGAGTGGCGCATTCAGTATAGCGTAACTTTCCGTTAATTACAGGCTGGAAAGCTGCCATTTGCGGATAGGATCTAATGGCGCTTTCCAAAACGAAGCCGCCCCCACTACTGATCAGCATGCTGAATATCACAGGAGTCCATCCGTTTTCAAGAACATCCATGGCACTTTGGTCTCGCGACGCGGCAAACGCCCAAAAAGGGGCAGCGGAAAGGAACCCAATGATCACAGCGATATTGAGCCAGGACTCAGTCAAATGAGCTCTGAGGAAGAATGATCCAAAGAGTGATAGCACGGCAAGTGTGGTCAAGTCACCTAAAACTCAATTTATCATCTCAATTCAATTCAACGGTAACCTAGGGATGCTGCAATTGGGGTTGCCACGTTGTCAGGATTAATGTGGTATCGCCTAGCTAGTAGAACCACACTAATCATGACAAGACTGAGTACCAGAGAGGCCAATGAAGCTGTCGTCAAACTGCTGGCGCATAAAAGAGAGGCGTGAGCCCAGTCGATGTGGCCCCGAGGAATCCATGCGAGGACTACGGCGAAGGATGAAGCCAGAAAAGCAACTACGATCGCCTGGGTTTGAATCAGTGCTAAATTCGAAACTATAACACTCCAGCGATCATGTGCGCTGTCCATCTTTCCGGTGTTCGCCTTTAATTTCACAATGCTTAAAAGTGGAAAAGAAAGAACGGCTTACCAGAGTGGATAGACGCGATGCCAGCGTCATCTCTAGATTTCCCTTCAGTCCCAACAATGCTGGAACTAAAATAAAAATCTCCGGAACTTGAGTGAACAACGGCCAGTGTTGTACAACGTCTAGAACAATGCCCGCCAACACCATTCCAAAACCAGCAACGAAGAATGGAAAAAGCACCTAGAATGTTTGTAAGAGGTGCGGCGATCACTTCAAAATACTTGGAAGAACAGGACATATGAGGTTTCTACTGGTGTTGTGCTG
This sequence comes from Steinernema feltiae, assembly GCA_007213375.1. Classification (NCBI taxonomy): domain Eukaryota; kingdom Metazoa; phylum Nematoda; class Chromadorea; order Rhabditida; family Steinernematidae; genus Steinernema; species Steinernema feltiae. Next base: position 68,939 of record MQUG01000154.1, read on the forward strand.
GTATCTATCAAATTACCTCCATCGCTCTGTAGAGATATCTGCTGAGAAACGCCGCTAAATTCAGATCCCAGGTTCGAGTGTTTGAGTGGCTATGACTCACGTTTTCACACTAGCCTCCTCATCAGCTCTGCCACTGGTGAAAACGGCCTGATCGCGACGGAGATTAATTTCATGGAGAGCGCTTTCAACGATCGCCTTTCGCTTCTTGGTCATTCATTATCGTGGCTGACATTCTGTGTCGCACAGTTCCCATTCAGACTGACATTCCTTTACGAGAGTTTATCAATTCTGCTCACAAACCGCAGCACAATCTGGAGGATGTCAAAGTAAGGCCGAAGCAAGGGTAGGCACGTCGTAACCAATGATCTGGAGAACACAATTTTTCAGGGAACAATGTTATTTATCGTTAACATCCACAAATCAAACAAACAGCAACAAGCAAAGCAACTACAATCAATGACGCCTCTTGTGACGAGTAGGGGGAGCGAAGAACGATTTAGCGTCAGCAGGAGTGACGTTGTTGGTTCTAGCAAAGTCCTGAAGCGGGCGCTTCATTGCATAGGCGTCCTCCCCATCGGCGTAGTACTTAACTTCGGTGTCACTAATGTCAAATCCGAGAGTATTGCGATAGAGACTCAACGCAGCACGGTTGGAGACACGCACGTGAAGGGAGACATATCTAGATATTACTAATAGAGAAAGCCTACAGAGCTCGGCCATGTACCTTGCATTAAAATTTTCGATCATCGCTCGCGCAGCCTGGTTCATCAACTTTTCGGCTATCCCGAGACGACGATACGAACGCTTTACAGCCAACGATGTGATATGGCCATGTGGATCCTCATCGGATTCCTCCTCCATTTTAGCCAAAACGTATCCAACGATGTTGCCCTGCAAACACGAAGACACAATAAAGAGTGCACATCATAGAAAAGTAAATATAAAATGCGTTTAAGACTACTAGTCGTGTTTACCTTGTGGTCTTCCGCGACATAAGTCAGTTGCGGCCAGGACAAAGCATGGTAGAAATAATATTTCATCTGATAGTTTTCAGGAAGACATAGGAGATTGCAGTGTTGAGTGTTGATTAGATCCTCGACAGTGGCCTGGCGGATCTCAACCATGATCGTTCTGAAACGGGATCATTGTGTCCATTAACTAAACCCGAGAATGTTCGTCAGAAAACAAAATAGTTCTGCAATAGAATTCCGCAGTTTGTTGGTGAATATCGGAGCGATGGTGAGTGAATTGCATCAAAACGAAGGAATGCGATAAAATGGCTAATGCAATCCGTCCAACAATGCCAACATCACAAAGTGGCACTGTTAACATTAAAAAACAATTAGACTACCAACAATACGGACTCGCCACAGTCACACATAGTCACATAAAACAAATGCGTTGCGGGTACGGTACAGGCAAATCCGCGCGAGACAAAGCATGGATGGACTGTTTAACTGCTAAAAGATTCGAAAAACGGAGGTCTCCACTTGATGCAGTGGACACTTTTGGAGGCTTTGAGTCATTATGTTGCGTGTCTCTTGCTAGTCTCTTTTGGGGACGTTACCGCAGCTCTCGACGCTTGAATGCAACGGTGCTCATACTCTGCGACCGTAAGAAGAGAACAAACTAAAGTCTACAGTAGATTGAAGACCTGTTGAAGTAATTTTGCACACGCTTCACTGCCAGTAATTGTTGTTGAACTTGTGTCAATCAGAAGCCCAGTTGGGGCGCACCTGAAATGGCAAGAAGAACAATTCCAGTTTTGCCTTTTACCTTTTCCTCCGTAGGCAAACAAACATCCTGCCGACAGAGGCAAAGCGCCGCGAGCCGAAAGGAAATTCATGAGAGCAAAAGTGGCAAAAAGACCGTAATCAAGATGAAACTGATAGATGACAAATGGAACAACTCTTTTTGCCTCTGCGATCTGTCCGCCGACAACCGGTTGCGATGCGCCTTTGTGGCCCGTGTGTTTTCCGGGAAGTTCGTGTAGTTACGTGACACAGCCCTGCTGCTCCTTGCTCACCACTCGTTCTTCTTTTCTTTTCCGATCGCTCGTTCTTTCCATCACGGAGAATCAGGCATTTGTTACCGCGCTACTAATCCGGGAACTAAACCCGCAGATTGCCGCGAATGTTGTTTGCCGATGCTTAGAGACGAACGATCGACCTGTGCGCAAGACTTACGAAGCAAAGAATAGCTACCAGGCTGGCTGACGCTTTCTGGTATCTGGTGCACTACAGTGCTTACAAGGGTGAAATTCCGGGATTTCGTTTTTGACGCAAAGGGCAAACAAACAAAGAAGTACTTAATGGAAGCAGGGTTGCTACCGTATCCTTACTGATCGTATGGAGAACTTGAAACCATTGCCAATGACTTCCAGCTGGCATAAAGCGCCGCGATTAGAATACTTTTCCGCACAGGAACGCAGAGGAGGAAATTCAAAAACGTTTCCATTTGCAGCTCAATCATGACTCATGTTAACTCATATCGATACTCCAGTCGATTCCCTAAACGGCGCTTCAGCATGACGGACTGTGAGTGTATTTGTTAATCGCCCACACTTATCGTCATCGCATCGGTTAACCCGTTTTAACTCTTTTGAATGAACGCTGCGAATTCTTTTTTCGTGCAAACAGTATTCCTACGCTCACTTTTTGCATTTGCTCCTCATCATGGCGAACTCATGATTAGCAGTTGAATATGCTCGTGTTCGTGTTTCCAGCCACTAGTTAGCGTTTCCCGAGTCGCTCGCAATAGTTATATGAAGAAAGTTGGTGGCGCCCGCCGACCTTCGCTGTCACTAATCCGTACGGTATGCAGTTGCAGTGTGTTGAAGGTAAACGAGGAGGCGGCGGCAGCGTTTTCAAAGGAGGAGGAGGAGCTTCCGATAGGGGCTATAAGCATGAGACGATCTGAGGTCGACCACAGAGTGCGCTGCAAAAGTGGCGACGATACTTGCGTGGATAATTGCGACAAATTCTCTTCGTTCCTCACTCACTGCTGCCTATTTAGAGGGTTGTGACAGTTACCGGCTGCAGAAAACTACTTCAATATGGCTAGCTCGTTGCCGTTTCCCGACTACGGTTTGAACACCGACGACATTCGCTATTTCCACATGGACACGGTCGTTCAGGGACGCGGTCCCAACCGTCTGAAGTACTTGGACTTGGAAGGTAGGCAATAAATTCCGCAAACAGCAACGCGAAACAGAAACGCAACGGTTCCTTCTTTTCAGGACGTTGGAAATTGAGTGGAAAAAGCATTCCCTACATTTCGGCCGCTTTCAACCATCTTCAGCGCCTAAACGACGCTTCTGTGCCAATGAGGGTGAATAGATAGCGCAATTGTCTTTGATCAACACACAAATCCAATTTCAGGATATTGACCGCGCCCCGTTGAACGCGATCGGTATGATGTCTTGGAAATCGGCTGCTCGTGTTCCCGAGAAACCGGAAAAGAAAGGTTGCGCTCTCTTGCACCCTCATTTATGACAATAGACATTCAGAATTGACCATTCTGAAGCCGGACGTTGAAATCAGAGACGTCATTCCTCCAAGCCCACGTGAATTAGTGCCTCACCGCTCCGCCGGATACGGTATGTTGTCATGCATGTGTGTCCGTCCATTCGCACAGCACTTTTGCACTCAGGCTTGGCTCATCAAAAGCGAAAGCTCTCGGTTCCTGATCGCTCGCGCAGCCCTTCGATATCGTCTCGCAACGGATCACCGACGCCCGAATTCGACAAGTTCACGAAGTATCAACGTAAAGGTGACCGTTGGATTTTGGTCAACAGCAACTCCAACAACTCCTACAGCAACAGCTTAACAGTTGACACCGCTTCCGCGCTTTCACCGCACTCTTGTAGCCCTGACAGCGGCATCAGTAGTTGTCAGCACACGCCTTTCGTAGTGAACAACAATGAGCTAAATCAGGACCTATTAGATACTAAAACTAGGCTCCGGCCGGTGCCCACGAGAGTGGGAGATTTGGTTGAGATACTAAGAAAAGAAGCTAAAGAAAACGTTCTGGAGAGACCCGTTGTTGTTGAGAGAGATGTAGAACCTATTTCATTAGATGAACCCCGAATTGATGACTGTGATCGGGAGGTGCAGTGGATTTTAGTAGATGAGAAAGTATCTCTAATAAGGGTAGAAGAAACTGAGTATTACTACGACTAGCTCCCCATCCCTAGTAACTTTGTGCGCCGATTGTTCCACCTTTAGAGAGGATAAATGTGCTTCCGTTATTGCAATTTGTTGCGATTGCAGAATCGACTACAGTGTACGGTACTCGATACGGATCACAACGCGATCTTGGCTATTTGTCCAACGATGATCGACAGAGTTCCGGTGCGCCCAGTCCCCAGGACAAGATCATAGGTTAGCGGTAGAACAAGATAGAATTGGTTTCACGCAATTGGCGTTTTCAGAAACAAGCGAACGACCTCCTCATCGAACTCAGCCGCTCTCCCCGCGTCCAAATCCCAGAAACGCTCACGATAGCCAATACGATCCCGCTTACCTCAATCCTGGTATCCAAATAGCATACTTTCTCCTCTTCTAAATCAGCCCCCATTGCAGATCGTCAATACTCGGACGAGTTGAGCATAAGTGTGAAGGATTCGAACAAGTACTACTCGGAAAAGCCGATTGCCAGCTACCGCGATCAATATCTCCGCAAAGCGTACGATGTCAGTCCAAAATCGACTGGAAGCACCGATTATTCATCTGCGTATGGACTGATTACAGCCTCGAGCGATTGAATAACCCTGCCATTCAGCTCTGAACAAAACTCGCCGAACAAGGGGAACCCCCGCACTGCTGAGGAGTACCTTCTCGAGGCCTATCACTACAAGACCACTCATCGCGACGAACCTCGTCGTTCTCGGCTCGACTGGTCCCCTCGTTACTGAATGTACAACGTAGAAACCTCGACGTATTCATTTCTACTGCCTCAGTGCTGCTTACCTTAACTCGGCTTTTAAGTGATAATCTCCGCAGTTGTTCCAGTACGTCTGCTCTGTAGTCGCGTAAATAAATCGCTTTATTTGCAATAAAAAATATCCTGTCTGCATGCGATACAACGAGAGTTGTAGGAAATAACATTAAGCGCTTAAGTTAAGAAGAAATATCACAAATTGATCAAGTGCTTTAGCTCACTGCGAGATTACCAGAGAAGTTTTGGGACAATTATGTACATAGAGTCTAGTGGGGAAATGGTGAAAGTCATAGATAGCGTTGTTGGGGAGATTAATTTGGATTTGGCGAATGCGAAGAAGAGAGAACACCGGCAAGAGCCAACTTTTTCGAGAACCCGTGTGTTCAAGAACAGTTTTGCCTTGTCCAAGAAAACAACTAAAACGGAAGTTTGGCGCATTTGGGGGACATAGCGAATGTTTAACTTGGACAGGTGAGAACGAAGAAAGTTGACGGATTTAATGTCATTGTCATACGGGATTCAGACCATCGAACCCAGTGTGCAGCGCTAGTCTGTTCCTAAGGGCGACAGATGGATTCCTTCGGTACGTGAACGACATTGACGTCGAGTATATGACGCCGTCGTCCCGCACAAGCGCCAGGGGAACTTCAACGTTGCTCTGGTCCAGATAAGTGAAACTCGTAGTCAACTCATGCAGCGGAGGGATTATGCAGCTTATGAGATCCTTATTCCTGCAATTAGAGATGAATCAAGCATGCCGTGCAAACACACACCAACCTGAATATGGTCTCCGTGGGCACAGTACCAAACCAGACCTTCAAATTGGGATGGAAGTTCTCTCCGCACAAGTCCAGACGGCCCTCTTCGTGCTCTCCGTATTTCTCCAGTCCCGACACCACGGGCACTGGCGTGATTGGTTGCTTGACGGGTCCCATAGCTTCAAAGAAGCGATACTCGGCCTTATCTGTCGAAATAATGGTCCACGCGGCGCCGTCGACAATTTGGTGTCTGTGTTCCGCAATTATTTGGGCCTGAATTCCGCGCGTTATCTTAATCCAACTATCTCCTCTTTCCTACCGTATGCTGGATAATTCGGTCCTGTGATAGGCACAAGTAGGTGTTCGATTTGTCGTCTAATTGGAAGGCGCACTTGTGCAGTTGACTAACAGGCTCCTCCACGGTAGACGGATCCAAAACAACGTTTTGTTTGTCGACTTTTCGTATTCTCTAAAAGCGATCAGGCGTACGCGGTCAGCAACACTGCAGCTTACTAATCGTGGCAAAGCCATACCCGTAACACTGTCGACCAGTTTCACCATCGCTCCGTAATAAACGAATCCGTCTTTGACGTTGAAACTCGCCGTTTCGTCTCTCCCGTCTTCTTCAACTACAAAGCGACGCAAAATTGAAGATCATTCGCGTAACGTCTTACTCAAGTGTATTGTGAAAGCGCCCCATTTTGTGGAGCTCGCGTGGAAATTGCCGTTTTCCACGTGCAGATACCGAGTGCTGACCGTCTGCGATCGCAATCGGTTGAAGAGCGCCACTTTGGTGCCACTGGCGATGCACAAGTACTTGCAGTCGGTGCTTTTCATCGACTGCTTCTTCTTTGAAGGTTTGCTGATCACTTTTATCCTCTGCGAGAAGAACGTTCCAATGTCATGTGTGTTGCCGTAGAAGATCTGCACGAAGAGTTCGAAGTACTTGCGCTTGTCGGTGTCGCTAATGAAGAGCGTTTTTGCGGCACAGTAATCCTAGAATAGAATTCGCATCAAGCGTTCTTCACACGTGCGCGCACCTTTCCGTTGATGTCCAGCGCTTGTTTTTCCTGTTCGGAAGCTCCGATGCCGATGTAGCCGGTCAGCTCGGTCGCCTGTGAGTCATCGACCGCCACAAACTTGTCTGAATCGCCAAGTCCTTTCTGTTGCATCAGAGCTTTGCACTCTTTGTACAGTTGCTCCATCGCTCGTTTCTTCAACTTCCAGCCTTCGCCCTCAAGGTAAATGCATGGTGGAGGGCAAAAGAATCTAAATCGATAGGACTCGATTAATCGCTCATAATGTCTCATTCCCTAATCCGCTGTTCGTCCGCCCAATCCCATTTGCTCAAGATAATCCGCTAACCAATTATAGTGCACTACCGTAGGCCTGGTCGCCGGGTGTCAACAATAGAGGTAACATAAATATTTGTGAAAATATCGGGAGTAATTAACTTTTTGTGATTACTTTCCCACGTGAAACAAGCGCGCGCAGTGCGCGAACATGTCCTTCTCGAATGGAAATTAATTAATTTCGGGTAAACCAAAGCGAAAGGTCACAATTGCGTCATTTCTTCAAATTTCGAATATCGCAGTTACTGTAGCTTTGTAAAACCAAGAATGCATAAGAATCGTGTTTTGCAAAGAAACAGACATGAATATTGATAGAAGTCGCGGAAGGAAGATCCGCACCGCACGGCGGCGAGATGAAATGCAGCGCGACGCGCGCGCACCTCTTGAAAGTCGCTCCCCATGACGCGCGGCTAGGCAATGAGTCTCTCTTCAGCCCGCCACATGAGGTTTACGGTATTCTCAATGGTGAGGAGAGGAGAAGAAATTGAGTGGTCGAGCAAGAAGAAAGGCTGATTCATTTGAAATAACGCCGCTTTAGATGCTCTTTCAATACATGCAAATTTCTTGCTAACGGGGACCAACGCGCGAGAACTGAAGAAATAAGAACGCAAGCAGCTGTGCGCTAAACAGCGTAAGCAAACAAGTTAATTGTAACACATGTTCCACACCTGAGAGAGTGATTACATGCACCGCTGTTGTTTGACTTACCGTTTCTCGTTTCCGTATGACTTCTGCGCGACTTTCGCGTGGAAAATGGTCACCGTGCAATCGTACTTCGTCGGGTTATTGAGGTACTCCTGCATCCTTTCTCTGAATGAGCGGTAAACACATCAGTTATTAAATGGATTACTGTACCTTGTTAGGGAAGAAGGGTCCGGAAGCACCATTTGCATTGCATGAGGAACGCTACCATATCCGTTCGAAACAGAGAACGGATCGAATTGCAGCGGGCTAAAAGCGGTCGCCGACGTCGCAGATGACGATGGAGGGGCGCAAAAGGAATCTAAAGAGAAGAGTGAAATTTCAACAACATGGAATGCAAAACGGAATGTACCAATATTCATCATTGGATGCGAGTGAGGCGAATAAAAAAACGATGAATGTTGCGATGGTGCATGGGAGTTAACAAAGTGGGAAGCTGCGTGAACCTGAGGCGACAGAGATAGAGGTCCAGTGGGCATTGCGCCATGCGCTCCGCTGAACGAAGCGGAATTCGCAGCGTTCCACAGCGCGTTCTGTTGCATGTACTGCTGGGGGTTCTGGAGAAGCTGTTGAGCCTGATGATAGTGATACGGGTAAGACGGGTTGTCGCTCGGCGATGCAGGCATATCATATTTGAGGAATTTTGACGCTTCAGGACCATTGTAGAGGGCATTTGGTATGGAAGGTTTTGGTTCGTTTTCGGTTACAGGCGCATGGTTTTGCGAAGTGGCGTTGTTTCCAAACGGATACGGTGGATTGTAGCCGGCCGCTGCATTTGACGCCACGGACGAATAGAAGGACGAAGGAGAGGAGTAGTTCCCGTGTAGGCCGTTGAGGTCGCTGAGTGTTGGAACCGGAGGGAGACTTGATGGAGAGGTTCCCGGCCCAACCGCAACAGCTACATCTGAGCCTGTTGCGGAGCCCATGGGAGGAGGAGACGTGGCGTAATCCATGAAATTCGGAAAAACCGGCGCGTGTGTGACGGAAATGCCGAAAATCCCAGGGATTCTCCCACCAGAAACAGCGGTCGAGAAGGTACGAGAACTTCACTGAGATAGATGTTTTCAAAAAAAATATTTCCCACGAGGCGACCAGTCAACACGACTACACTAGCAAGAGTTCCAGAGTCGAGTCTTGGCCGGAGGCGATGGTACTTAGGAGTCGATTAACTTGCGGAGCGATGAGGGGAGCAACTGCTTGGAGTAAGGAACTAAGGGAGGAAAATGCGGTCGGATGGATACGGTGCCCGCTGGTCGCTGGTCGATTAATACTGGAGTAGAGTGCTCTACAACCAGCTAGCTATAGATGGCTGTGAGCAGCTTGTCTTTGCCGAATAAGAAATCTTAAAGGGCGGAGTCGAGGCGAGCGCCGAGCCAGGGTGATGGTGGCCGTGTTGGCGTCGTAGCGCGCCGCTGAGTGGTGCTGAGGACCGAGACAGCCGGAAGGGACTCGCGCAGCGTGTGCTGCTGTCTATTTGTGCTGACAGCGTTTGTCCAAATCCACTTCTCCAACGCACAGATGACAATTTTCACACGGTTAAAGATCCCCCTTAACGTGTCGTCGGTAGAGAAGAGCGCGCGCAAACTCTCGCCTACCTACTTATTGATGAGCTCCGTCAGCGGATTCGCAGAGTTTCTGCGATTGAATCAAAGGGAGCGATTACTTAGAGGGGGAGCGACGGAATTTGGAGGAGAAATCAGAACTTCTGATAGTTGAACGCGTGTTCCACAAACAGCAAGATGTATCGTTTAATAATTCAGTGAACGAGAGACAATATGAACGATTCTTGTGTTGAGTTTTCTCGAACGATCATTTGAACAGGAACAGCGCAACGGTGCATGACGAAAGAGAAACAATATCTTGTTGTTCAAACCCCACCCAGAGGCAAAGACGAGGAGAAGGAGCTGCTCAGAAGGGACAGAAAAGAGACGCGCAAAGTGGTGAATGGAGGAGAAAGATTGGGATATAGGAACTAGACACTTAATTAGTTGTGCATTACAGACACTGAACTGTAATCGTCTCGGTGATGTTGCTCTTTTCTGCTGCCGCTTGCTACTGCCAATCTTATCTGCTTGCTTATCGTCGAAACAGTTACGAGTCCAGCTGACGCTAGTTGCCGTGTGCCACTAACAGGCCCTGCTATTTCAACGACGATTGGCCAAAACAAAGCTTACGCAATACGCGCGCCATCAACGGCTTAGTGAGGAGGAGGATAAGTAATAAGTAGGTCGCAATATGTCTCACTCAGTGACCTCAGTTGTCCTCTCTTGTTCCTTCTTAAGTAAGTGTCACATCCATTAGTGTGAACATTGCTGTTTTCTGCCTGTACACCGTTTCTTCCGTCCTGCATCACCGCTTGCGGCTCGTTTTGCACCGCCGAGAGATAAAGATCCACTGTTGCGTTCTATCTGCATCTTTGGTATCTTCTTTCAGACACGCTCTTCGCTGCTTTTTGGTCTTTTATGGGGACACCTGTGTAAACGAAACACTCTGCTTGTTATCATGAAGTCGCGGCGTCCAGACGCGTCGCGAAGGACTCGCATTAGCTTTCGGGCCGCGCGGCGAAATTAAACGAAGTAGCCGATTGGCGCTGCCACGTGAGTGCGGTCATACGGTAGTGCCACGCCCCTCGCCGTCACTAGTGGCTGGCGACAATAATTGATCAACAGCTCGGCGCACCCACAATTTCAACGATTTGAGAGGAAAGGAAAAGGAGTTTTGGCTTTTATCACAAAAGCGTCAAACGCCCACAAACGCTATCGATGAAAAGGATTCAAAAGGAAAGACCACACATAGAGTCAAAACTCAAACAAGTTTCATGTTACATTCCCACAGGAGAAATAGAGGAGCCGTTGCTCGGTCTCAACTATGCCGTTCACATCGACTAATTCACGCTAAACCAAAAACAGTGCAGAAATCACACGATGACTCAAACGCAGAACCAGCCCGCTGTGCAACATTTCGAAAGGCGAGGGAAAACATCGTACAGTTTGAAACAGAAAACTAGGTTCTCGGCATACGTTTCAGCAGCGAGATAAGGACGGCTTCTCCCAATGCATGCAAGAAAGTGGGTCCATCACGGCCTACCCCACCCGGCCCCTTCCCTTACATAATTGTGGGAATGAGAAAATTCACATCAACTAGGCGAAAATGTTGGGAAGAACGGAATTCGGCGATTTTTCCAAATCAATCCGCTGTTATCGACTATTCTACCTTCTCAAGATATTCTGTATTGAGATTGCAATACTCAAGTTGTAGAATTGGAAGAAATTTCATATTTCTAACTGCAATAACAGGGTTTGCTTTAGCCTTCTGCCCACATGCACCATCGCGATAAACGAATCAACCGATTGTTTGATCGTTTTATTAAGTCAATTACAAAAGAACATACCAGAAGTGGACGTCGACGGGTTTTCGTTGAATTGTCGTCCTCTTTTTGCCGAGTTATCGTCGTCTGAGTTGCGATCTGGTGATGTGGAGCCTCTCTTCTTGCTCATATTTGGAGTATCCATCAACGACGTCACTGTCGAGTGAGCGGATACGGTCATGCTGGTTGGCGCTTCCGATATCCTTCTCAGAGATTCGTGGGACAAAATGTTGGCCGGAAGGAGCTGAAGAGCATGAATGGTAGGCAAATTCTGGACGTAGATGTGCATGTAAAGAATGCGGATTTCCGACTTTTCTCTAATTGATTGACTAACGATCTAAGCGCAAGAATTGACCTTTGCAACTGTAACCGTTAAGCACGAGTCTCGTTTTCATCAGCAGTTGACACAAATTGCTTGCATCTCACATGCAAATGTGCAAAATCAAGCTCTCCTTGTCTGGCCTTTCACAAGGATTCCCTTCTTTTCAATTGGTTTGCTGTAAACAAACTGACCTGTTGCATGAGCGTTGCTGCGGCCGTTTGCTGCAGAAGATTTGTGGACATTGACGGCCAGATCATGGCTTGTTTTGCCAATAACTGGACTATTGCTTCGGGTAGTCCCTTAGTTGGATCCAGTTGAGTTGAATGTAAAGGTACCTAAATTCACCAAAGTCAGTAAACGCCCTGATGCCGGTCTTTGATAGAAACAGCAGCCGACAACCTCTGCAGCAGCAATTCAAATGGGCGAATGGTCCACCACTAGTGCAAACAGTTGCGCAATCAACAAAAGGTGTGAATGTTTACAACTTTGGTGCCGCGATCATAAAGCAAAATGATATAGCCGTTTACAACGCAGAGTACGGAAACAGCGAAGCCTTTTATTCCATTATTTCGGGTTGCGGTCTTGCATGCGCAGCGAGAGCCCGGCCAGATTCGTGTTTTGACTGGTCGAATTTCAAATGATAGCTAAATCACCGTCGTATCTGATCGGTCGCAGGGTTTGTCGTCAGGTTCGAATGTGAAGAGAAACTAATGCCGCGTTCAGTGCTAACGCTGTGTGGATTCTTTTCCAATGGTAATTTTAGTTTTTACAATTGATGATCGGAGCACTTCGAATGTCTTTTGCGCGACTAGCGGAGCGCAATTTCAACGCTTATTTTGCCGGCACGCATGCACGCGCGCTCGTTGTCAATATTGATGGAAATGAATTGACTTCATCGTGTTGCAAAAACTCTTTGATTCGAGCGCATTTTGCGCGACCGACATTGACTGCTTTTTCGCTTTAGGAGTTAACGGTCATTGACCGACCGCAAATCAATAAGATTGATGATCAGCTGAGGTCGCACTCGCCCTCTGGCAGAATTCTCCGCCAAATGCTGTCGCAGCGCTGCGTTTTATGAAAGCATCGCTCGCAGTTAGGTGTGAGGTGCTCCGATCACTCAGCGAACGATCCTCGTTTTTGAAATTTCCTCATTGAATTTCCCAATAACTACAGTATCTAGAGCACTCAGAACATTGAAACTGTGAGCAAAAATCGTATGAAAATATGGTAAGCGATAAATCGTAGTGCAATCGCTTTAAAAGGAAAGAAGATGCAGACCACACATGTTGAAATTGCGACAACGACACAGCACTTCACAACTCACCTCGTCGGGTTCTGTTTTTATTGCGTTCATCATAGGGAATGAAAGGTAAGAACGCAGCGTGCCTGCAACAGATTCCGGAATTTAGGCAGCGCGATCTGAAAATAAACGGACTCTTCGCAAACTGAAGGGGCGGTTTGCTTCTTACAAAACACACACAATGACACTAATTAGCCGAATTCACGCAATCGTAGATTTGAGCCAAAAAACGGGTCGAAAAACGCCTGTGCGAACCGATCGGTGCCACTGGTGCGAGTTTAATAACGCTATTGGCGCTCACTTAAAAGACGACTTATTATCCAAAATAACGTCCCGCCTATAAGCGTTCCCACGACACTTTGCAATACAATAACACAACTTATAAGTGAATCTGATTCCCATCCCCACGAAGCTGAAAGCACCATAAAGAGCGCGAAATACTTGAATCGTCGGTGATCTTGAAAACTGAAAAACACGCGCCAAGGTCTCTCCTACTGACGATTCATAATGCTGCCGCCGATCAGCGCTACTCTTATCAGCACATGCGAAGTCTGGAAATTCCCATCGCTGAGAAGTTCACACGCTTCCGTATGATCAGCGGAGCCACCACGTTCACATCTTAAACGACTCCCAACACTTCTTTCAACAACAAAGTGACTTCCTTTCGCACGATCCAGAAAGGAAAATAGATAACTGTGGTGGAAACCGACGTTAACGAGATGAAAGTTTATGAGGGAAAGAGTGGAGTAGAACGGGAAACGTGCAAACGGGGAATAACCAGTAAGTTGTAAAAGCGCTAGTTTTGGGAGAAAATAACATGTGCTCCTTCAGACCAGTCCAGGCAAACGGAAAGGAAAAGGACCACTGATCGGCGAGTGAGAAGAGTGTTGAACGAATGTAAAGCAGAAAAAGTTCAAACTGTTCAAGGAACGCGTTTTCAGGAAAAGGAAGGCGAGGGAGAATTCAGGAAATGCGACTAACCAATCTACGCGCACAAAGTTCGCGCAAACCACAAAAATGGATTGAAAGTCACCAAGAATCATGTACCCAAATAAGAATCTCGCCCACGGGTAAACAAAGATGGTACAACACAAGGACGAGCAGATCGCGTGCGCACGACAATGCGGCAGCAGAAAAGGGGGAGGAGGGGGAGGGGTGGACGATGCATCGCCGCGATGGGAAGAGGGCGCAGAAAGACGACACACAAATCGACAGAGAACTGTGGGAAAACCGCAGAGCAGCACAGCAGCGTGGGAATCGCTGGTGGACGACGACTTATTATCAAATGGGTGGGCGCGCCGGCCAAAAAGTAGCATGTGTTGTACCGCGCGTGCAGAGAGCAATTGGCGTTCACGAGGAAGACGAGTGAACGAGTCGCGCCGCCACCTCTTTGATCGTCCACGCTCCTCGCCACCACCACCATGGTCAAGGCAATTATCCCACAATACCTCTTTTTTGGACCCTTTGCAGCGAGCGACTTAATCCCAATCCGTTTATCCATTGATTACCTAGCGAACAAATTGACCAAATTGGAGCGAGACGAACGTTTGGAGAGAGTTGTGCTCTCAAGCATTTCTGGCACAAACAAACACAAGAAATGTAACTTCAGAGAGGCAATTAGTGTGAGCTTCGATGTATACTTCGTTAATATTTCATCTTCGCTTAACAAACGCGAAGAAAAGCGCGATTAGATCGAAATGGAGATTACAAACCGTGTCATTGAAAAATGAAAGCAAGAGAATCTGTCGAAAGCCGAAAATGGGAGAAGAGCATTGCACTATTGTGAGAGAATGGTTAAATTCCCACACATCTCGCTATGGCGCTTCCCCACAGTCACGAACGCTGCTATAATGGGCGCTCCGCGCATGTATGGACGAAGTTAGCGAGCAAAGACATTAATTTTATCGGTGGCACATTAACGAATTAGCAAAAGACCACCCAATCAATCGCCTTCGCCACCACAACCTTCGCGAAATGACAGTAGCAAGCAGTACGAATTTGCAAAGAAATGGTCAGAGAACATCGAATACAGTACTCTTCAAATGGTATAATAAAGACATTATTTTAATGAACAATATGGAACATTTCAGAGTTTCTTCTGATTTATGTCGAACAGCAACATTCCAAAGTGCTCGTAGCAAAAGTCATTTGAGGAACGCGGCTTTACACAGAAAGCCAGGAGTTTGCTGAGGCGGCAATGGCGTTATGGCGATTAGCAAATTCCACAATTTGTAAACAATTAATCGAACTGTCGTTATCAGCGAAAATTGAAAATAAAGAATTTAGAGATGAGTCAAAACTTAATCGCTGTTTGTCAAAGTTTTGCGTTATTTAGCTTCAAAAATGCGTATTGAACCGATAGAACACTAGAACTTTCCTAATTGCAACGCGATGATTCAGTTAACCGTAGAGCAAAACACGTCGTTATAAGGCAAATCCCCTCAGGACTCAGAGAAATACCAGTCGTTTTTATTAATCATCAACAATGCTTACAATAATTACCACGGAGTGCGAGCAATGATCAATCCTCGCCGATATCGCAGCCAAACTTGGAGATGTGCGCGGAGCGCTTAGCAGGTGTCAGAACAGCATTGTGCACGTAGGAGTCGCAAACATAGCACCAAACAGAAAGGTCAGCCAGGCTAAGCGCCATCGCATGCTCAGTTTCAATAAAATGATGGACTGCATGTTCCTGTACGTGGCGTCCACAATTTACCTACAACAATTTTCCTCCATTAATATGTCGTTTTTGAATTAGATTTAACAAACCTGATGGCAAGACAAGCAAATCCAGTTTTCTCCTACATTCTCACATCGCTGGCATTGAACGCGAGCGTCAATCCCTGTTTCTGGCACAGCGGTTACCTAGAAACGCGGCGTTTCTTTATCGGAACACGCACGGGTTCACTTACTTGGCCTAAGTGAGGACATTCAGGAAGAGGATGAACGGTAAAAAGTGGGGGTTCGATTACACCTTCTACTTGCGACAAACCGGACGATGACGACGGTCCGGGAGCTTGCTCTGCCATATCTGCAAATGACATACATACAATGATCAAACTAGTAAAATGCCGTCGATAAAGTACTGCAACGATATAAAACATCGTTCGCGGACACAAAACCAAACTGTAAACAAACATTCATCTCAATTCGATATTCGGGTTGAACAGAAGCGCAATATAAACCGTTTCTGCCGCGCCGTGGTCGGTCTGGTATTTACCAAATGTATACACGTCATCAACATTTGAATCCCAGTGTACAATAGATAACAACAGGCACACTTGTCGCTCGAGGAAAGTCGAATATCGCGGCGAAGCAGAATTCAATGGATTGAAGTACAAAAATAGAAATATACATAGCAACAGATGCAAACAGTCAACTGCCCTTGCTGTATCTTCGCCTTCCCTGTCCATGGCGCACGGCAACAACGAGCGCGTGCGCTTCTTCAATGAATGCGCGTTCAGTTTTGCACAAGCGATCTTTAATGTCTGGTGTCAAAACTGTTGTTCTTCATTCGTGAGACGGTAGTGGTGCCGGGCGCGGTATTTGTTCTGTTCTTTTCCATTTTGGTCTGCGAAGATAGGAAGCACGATAACCTTCTCGTTTCTCTGTTGGCGTTGTGACCCAGTATACAGTTCCGTCTTTTCAGTTAACTTGCGTGATAGAATGCTAACTGAATTGTTTGGTCGCAAAGACGTCAGGCTGGGCTTGGTAGCTTTTTCGGGTGCGCTGTTTGCCATCCCTGTCTATCGCTACGTTAGTCGTCTTTTGTTCGAACGAAACTACCCATGGGTAGAAATCGGCAAAGTCGACACTCTCTATGTTTATCCCGTAAAATCTTTCAAAGGTAACAAGGTATGTTTATCTCGTGGGTTGTTTATTTATATTATTCTAAATATTTATAGGTGGAAACAATGCAATGCGGAAAACTGGGTGCATCGGCCGGTGAAGAGTTTGACCGCTATTTTCTAGTTGTTGATGATGAAACCAATCATTTTTACACCGCTAGGCAGATTCCGACAATGGTCCTCTTGGAAGCCCACGTTAAGAACGACATTCTGAAGCTGCGCGATCCCGAAGGTCGAGAAATCGAAATTGATTTGGATTTTGTGGTTGAGAGTGAGCACAAACGTACTGCTACGTATGTTATTGCTTACGAGGGCTTGTTTACAACCTCGTTTTGTTTAGATTGCATTTTAAATTGCGACAGGAGGGTCTAGATTGTGGCGATCACGTTGCGGCGTTTTTGACGGAAGCACTGGGATTAGCGGATAAGCCGTGCCGCCTTCTATATTTCCAGGAAGGTCTTTTCTCCGAACGACAGTGCGTACCGTCGCAGAACTGGTGGAATCACCCCGTTCCTAAACGTGTTGACGATGTGAGTTAAATCCTTGTTTTTACTTGAATTTTATGAGACTATTTTTAGACCGCCTTTGTCGATTTAGCACCTTATCTAGCGTTTTCGTCAGCATCTGTTGATCATCTGAACAAGCGTCTTTACGCAGCTGACCCCGAGCATCCTCCTGTAAGCGAGCGGAATTTCAGACCAAATATTGTGGTAACAGGAATGCCACCCTACGATGAAGACCGATGGCTAGAACTTCGTATTGGCGACGTGGAATTCGCTTGTTATAAACCATGTACTAGGTAAGAAAACGCATGACATTACACAAATGTAAACGTAGCGTTTGTAGGTGCATTCTGACTACAATTGATCCGTTCACAGGCAAAAGGAGTCCTTGTATTCAGCCGCTGAAGCTTCTTCGTGACTATAGACTCGCACCGGAAGGGAAACTTCGCAAGGAATTTGGACAGAGTCCAATTTTTGGAGTTAACATGGGTATTATAAAGCAGGGCACTATCAATGCAGGAGACCCTGTTTTTGCTCGTTACAAGCCAGAAGCATTTTAACCGTTTAAATTGCTGGAGTAAACTCTTGATTTCATTTCCTATTATATATAGTAGATTGTTTGAACGGGGTTGGTTTGGAGATCAGTAATGTTGATTTGAAACTCAACGGAGCCAAGAAGCGTTATTTCCGCGCGCGAGTTTGTAAAATGAAACGAAATTCTCACTTATCGTTCGCTGGATTTCACACTTCGATTACAGCAAAATTAAGAGCAACCAAAGAACGGTATTGATAGTTTCTAGAAACGGGAAAGCGTCATAAACGTCGTGCGCGTATTGTGGTTACAAAGACGGTTTCTTTGAAGGTGAATTACTCTTGGTGCTACTGAATTTAGCGAAGAGTGCGTGTGTTTATCTAGCAGCCTTCCAAGCTGCTCTATAGTTAAGGTCCATTTTTTTGCAATTAGAACCGGCTAAGCGAGGTAAAGCAGGAAAAATGTTTCGCCATCGCGAAGCTCATTCGTGACCTCGCCATCCTACCGATACAACCTGACAGGGGTATTCACGGCGCATCGATTGGCAGGCCGGAAATTTGAGAATTTGACAATTGCAACCAACATCTTCCGCCTGCTGTGAACTCTCCGTTTTTGCAAGAACTGAGCGGAACGTCAGCACGGACGTTCCAAGCTTCGACTAAAACTCCAACTTTTGGAGTTAACACGAGACACGTGAAATAACGAACGACAAAGGCGGAAAACGACACAACGGCACACTTTATGCATGCATATTATGCGTATAAACACAAGCACTCGGAGCGTAGAAAGTCATCAGCAATATGTCGTTTTGTGAAAAAGCGCCACGGCCTAAGTCACAGCATTAGAGTCACACGAGTGGTGAGATTATAACACTTGCTGCATCGTTTTCTTGACGTAGATCGCATTGGCGCGAATTCTTAATAAAGGGAGGGAGATTTGACCATCACATTGATTGGAAATCGCTCCATTAGAATGAACTCGGTGCCGACAGTATTCCGACAGAGAGTCGCAGAAACGTGGAACTGTTGTGAATTATTCTTCGGACTTTGCAAATGCGGCGATTCGTTTCCACTCGCTTCTGTTCGGAAGAAGACTGACATCACATTATGCATGGCCATCCTCGATGGCAAATGGAGATATGGGTTCACGAATCCTGACCTGTCAGTTGGAAATGTTTTTCCAGAATACGACGAAATTGACGTAAGTGATAATGGGATAATCGATTTAGAGAAATACAGAAAAATTACGCTTACGATGGACGAACTTCTAAAACGACAAGACCTAAATGATTTAAGAATATCGGCAATTATCATCAGACAAAATGCCAATTTATATTGGATAAAAGCCTTGTTGAAAGAGTTGGATGTGGGCATGCAGAAGCTCCTCAATTGTGTCTGCTTCTTGTCCAACAAGCCACAACTCGATATAATGAGTTGGAAGTACTTTGCAGACGCGGATTCCGGAATGCCCGACAGAGAAGTACTGAAGCAGTGGATCGAGAAATGGCAGTTTTCGTTGATCGGCATCCGCGAATACACTTCGGCCGACAACCAGCTTGTGGAGCAAAAGCTCTTTTCTGGAAGGAATTGTTTCCAGTTTTCTAGAACGCCATGGCTCTGCGTGCTATTTGTCATAGAAGGCCGCGACTTTCTTGAAAAACATCTGAAATCCGGTCAATTGACTTGTTTCCAGTCGCTTCTACAAGACTGCGTTTTTCCTTTTACCATTATGGCGCTCTTCATTAACGATTTTATGGAAACCCCGGAAGGCAACAACAACAAAAATTTCCACATCGAAATGATGTTCGACGAGACGACACCTCAGCGATTGGAAGAGATGCTCAAAGAAGGAATTTGCGATTTCCGAGGCAGCATGTACTTATTTAACAAAAGTCAACAGCGACTTGCGATATGGCAGCTCAACGATAAGCGGCACGCAATTGCTCTACTCCACTCGACCCCCTGACCGCCAAATATCGTTTCTGTTTTTTCTATACACTCACAATTCCACAAAAGTTTCAAATTGGTGATAACGTCGATAAAACGCGATTTATAGTATCTAAAACAGAGCTTACCACAATGGGGACACAACACCATAAATATCTCTGGGAGCGCGTCAACAACGTGAAGCCCATTTGGATGCGCAAGGCCTCGGAGGTGGGAGCCGACGAGTACGAGGAGTTCTATAAGAGCATCACCAAGGACTCCGAGAAGCCGTTCGCCCACGTCCACTTCAAAACTTTCACATTTGTATTAATAACGCCGATAAAACTTTGTTTGTAGTAAAACGCTTTTGCTCTGTAGCCAAAATAGGCCCACAACTGGGGACGAGAAAGAAAAGGTATACTGGAGTTGATCTTGTGTTTGCACTTCGGGCACTTGTGCCGAATATGTGTGTTGGCAACCGGTCGAAAAAATCACTTCAGATGACCGTCCCTCTGGAGCTTGGTACTTCGTGAAGGCTTAGGCCTAGGAGCTGCCGCAGGGTTTTTCATTATTTTCATTTTCTCTCTGAGGACTGATGATGAGCGATACGCTTTGCACATATGATAAACCTAGCTATATAAATTGTCATACAATTTTCAGCTAATTCAATGAAGCTTATTCAAATAAATTTCAAAACTTTAATATTCAGTCCATAAATTAACAACAAATTAAAGATCAACAACAAAAGTCCTACTGTTACAAACACACGAAATTGAACCAAGCAATTTCGCACCTAACAGCCTACAACTTCCTTGATGGCGTTAAGGGTACCAGGTGTCAATTTGTCTTCAATACAGTCCAAAATAGCTTTTAGGGATGTCACTGCGTCTTCTCTAAACATTGCAACCGAAAATGGAATAATGACTAGTAACAACTTACTTCATTTCATCGTCTTCGCAATTTGTTGCGAATTTCACAATCTCCAAAGATACAGTGTCTGGCTTCATATGAATCTTTAGCAAACGAGCCATTGCCTTTCCAGCAGTTATTCGCACTTCACTAGACGTAGTATCCTGCATAGCTTTAAGGACAGTTGACTGAAGCTGAGGCAAGAAGGGCCGAATAACCGTGCCAGACTTAACAAGTAGAGTAGAGATAATAGTAAGGATAGCTGTCTTGACCGGGCCTGGGAAACGGTCACCAAGAATACGAATCAAAGGTCCGGTGATAGAGACAATGTGAGGTTTCAGGGCCTCTGGTGTACTGTTCTCAACAAGTCGGCCCATCGCAAGTCCAGCAATTTCCTTAACGTCAACAGCACCAGAGAGAATTCCTTCACGAAGGCATGCCAATAATGCCTTGACTCCCAGCGGATTACCAAAGCCACTCATTTCAGTCTTCTTCTGGTTAGCTTGTCGCAGTGCAATGGTAATAGCAGACTGCACAACCGTGACATGGTCAATGTTCGTGCCATTCAAGGTCTTGCCAATCTCGCTCATCACGCTGACGACCGCTTCTACCATTCCCGGATCCGGTGATGAATACAGAAGAAGGGTACTGGAAATAACCGTTTCCAATAAAACTTCCTTTTCGACCTCTGTATTTTCGAGAAACAGGTTCAGTACACGAATAGCTGTAACCTGATGAGTGTTCAGCGCTTGATCGAACAAATAATTAGCAAACACATCTGCATCTTCTTCACTTCGAATGGCTTTGACCAAAGGAAGACAATGTTGCAAGTCCTAAAAATGTCGTAAGATGAGTGGTTGGGTTTCGTACTATACCTCTTGACTGATGTTACAGAAATTATCAATCACGGCTTTCAGGATGCTCTCAATATGATGAGAGAACGAATTTAACGATATGGCTGCAGCGCCCGATAATTTACAGAGAGCAACAATATCCACAGGTGACTTTGTCAACTTTGGTAACAAAAATGGTAAGACACGTCTACCGAGCACCTGCATCAAGAAACACAAGCTGCTGAGAAGATCGTTGTCATTTGTATCAACAAATGCAGCATACAAAGGAGCTACAACAAGATCTAACGCTGTCGGCCCAACACTCTAAACATGTCTTTAAACATTTTCAGTAGCGCATTGTCTAACCTGGAAGAACGAATTAAACGTCTTAGCTGCAGACTTGCGAACGGCTTCATTTGCATCTCTCAATGTCAAAATAAATAGTGGAACAATGTCATCTGTGTAGAATTGAATAGTCTCGCGTGGAACGTTCGTAATAATCTCATTCAAAGCAGCGGATGCACCAAGCCTAGTGCTACCATCTGATGATAGAAGTGCTTCACGGAGTACAGGCAAGACATCTATAACGAGCCGTTCTCCCATTTTCTTAACCAAGTCTTCCAAACAGCGAGCAGCCATCTATGCATGGCTAAAAATTAGCAACTGAATAAGAATTTTTCTTACCAATTGACGATCCTCTGATTTCGAAGATAAACTTGACAGTAATCCTTCGAAAAGAGTTTTCATTATTTCCTTCACAGTTCGGGGTGTGTTAGTCACAACAACCTTCCAAACATGAGCAGCGGCTTGGCGAACAATCAGTGAAACATCTGATCGTGAAAGGTATAAACCAGCAAGGATGTTGTCGCGCATTTGAGGACCAAGAGTCCTAGCAATAATCTTGCTGGCAGACTCCATTCCCATCGTATCGTCGTCACCAGCTGTATCAGTAGTCATTTTACCAGAGACGCCAGAAATGTTGAATAAGAAATCTCCAATAAGGGTGACCGCAGCGGAACGAATTCTCCAGTTATCATCAAACAGAGCTTTCTGGAGTTCAGGAAGCAACAGTTTCTTCGCTTGATTAATATAGGTTTGAATCAGTCGTTGACCAGCCTTTAATGCAGAATGACGAACGTACTCGTTTTCATCGGCCAAGGCCTAAAGCGATCAAATAAAAGTTAAATAAACAAAAAAAACATATCACAGAACCAAAGACTGCATAAATTCTTACCTTCAGTACAGACGGAACAATTTCTGACAGATAAGGAATGAACTTATCACCAAATACAATGGGCAGATAAATGTACATAAGGATATATCCATCTCTAACGTGAGGATCCACTGTTTCAGATTCGGTAGTTCGAATAATATCTGGCATAACGTGCTTGAGATGATCTTCACCAAGACCAGCCAAAACTTCAGACAGACCTAGAGGATCAATTTCGATTATTATTAAAATTTCGTTAAGTTAAAAAAAAATGTACCTTGCGCTGCTCCTGATCGGTCAACAGTACTTGTTGGAGAAACGAGATTTTCTTTCAACCAAGGAATCCAGTCTTCACATAAAGCCTTAGACCGTTTGCTAACAAATGATTTTCACACTGCATCTTTTATAAAATTTACCACAACACATTTGAGGGAGTTAGGCCACTCTGACGAGTAAACTATAGCGATTTATAGTATAACGTCGCACTGTATCCAAAACAGAAATTACCACAATGGGGACAACACCATAAATATCTTTGCGCAAGATCGAACGTGCGAATTTGGTCTTGGAGCGATCTTCGCATCATTGTTTTTTCAGTCGGTTTTGTGGTTCCCATTTCGGCTCAGATTTGTGATGGGTGATGGAGTTTTGCCTTGAACTTATTGCTTTCTGAATTTCAGACATGGGTCCGTCGCGCGGTCCCCCCCGCTACAACCATCTACCGCGTCCAATGCGCTCAGCCTTGCCGCTCGCTGATCGAGCCGCCCTGTTTGGTCCTCAAGCTCCACAGGTCGCTGTGCCAGTACCACAAGCTGCCCAACCTGTTCAAGTACCACAAGCTGCCCAACCTGTTCAAGTACCACAAGCTGCCCAACCTGTTCAAGTACCACAAGCTGCCCAACCTGTTCAAGTACCACAAGCTGCCCAACCTTTTCCAGTACCACAAGCTGCCCAAGCTGATCCAGCTGCCCAAGCTGGTCCACCTCTCCAAGCTGATCCACCTCTCCAAGCTGATCCACCTCTCCAAGCTGATCCACCTCTCCAAGCTGATCCACCTCTCCAAGCTGATCCACCTCTCCAAGCTGATCCACCTCTCCAAGCTGCTATGGCCGAGGGACCAATTTTTGGCATGATAGCTGTAGGACGAGCGGTGAGTCGAGCAACTATTTTGTTCTAATATGCAACTTGGTTTTTAGGTGCAAACGGACTGCACACAAGTTTCGGAAACCGAATTTTTATTTGAATTGCCGCAGGCGTCTTCAATTAATCACATTGTTGTGTTTCTAACTGGAGCCGTTCCACTGCCTGTTGACCTAGGAGCTTCGGGTACTTTTCCTTTTTGCTATAGCTTCCCTATACATTGTTTTTAGTGTATGCACGATGGCCAAATGAAGGAGGCCATGGAGATTGGCATTTCCTGGGAGGGCTAACTAATAGTAAGCCAAGCGCTATGTTTCGTTACGGACAAGTCAATCATCAGTCATCTGAAGGCAACTCTATGTTTGCAATGGGCAGTGCAGCCGCAGGAAGCGCTCTACTGGGGATCCAGATCATATCTATTGGTCAACTGGAACAGAAATCAGCCGATTTGGACACCACACCTAGAGACGACGATGACGCAGTTCACAACGGAAATGCTCACCAACTTGTTTAATCATGTACAGTCTTTTGCGGTTTCGATGACGAATCCGCAAATGCCATCTCAGACTGTTGACGTTGTACCCATTAGTGTCGTTGAAGATTGGTTTAACAAATTTCAGCATCGTTTGAAGTTGAACCCTGACTTTTGCAAGTATTGTTAATTTTAATAAACGGGTGCATAAGCTAAAATCCAGTCATTCATAAATCGTTGCCTATAGTTTTCATCAATGTTTCTGCATGTATGTTCGAATACATATGCAAGAAAACATTCGCGGAGATCACATCAAAGCTGGTTCATCTGTCAGGCTGGGCTTGGTAGCTTTTTCGGGTGCGCTGTTTGCCATCCCTGTCTATCGCTACGTTAGTCGTCTTTGTTCGAACGAAACTACCCATGGGTAGAAATCGGCAAAGTCGACACTCTCTATGTTTATCCGTAAAATCTTTCAAAGGTAACAAGGTATGTTTATCTCGTGGGTTGTTTATTTATATTATTCTAAATATTTATAGGTGGAAACAATGCAATGCGGAAAACTGGTGCATCGGCCGTGAAGAGTTTGACCGCTATTTTCTAGTTGTTGATGATGAACCAATCATTTTTACA
>MQUG01000155.1:0-130823 GCA_007213375.1 Steinernema feltiae
AGGGCTTACGGTGATGCTGCTTTCGCCCTTACATGAATGAGATGGGATCAACTGTCATCGCCACTAGGGTCTACATCTTTTCGTTGCTGTTGTGCGCGGGCGCGTGAGTGCGCGAGTGGTTCTACCCCTCGAGGCGCGCGCTGCCTGACTGGCTGCTTGATCTCATCACCCCGTGTGTGCGTGTGTCTGTATGTGTGTACGCGTGTTGCTGCCTGTCGGCGATCGGCGGCGATTTGACTGGAAAAGAGGGAAAACGGAGACGACAGAAGAGGTGCGCCGTCGTCGCCAGCTGTGCGGAATAAGGAGACGACGCGAGCACGCGAGGAGGAGGAAAACGGTTGTCGGTCGCGTTCGGTAGGTCGACTGGCGGCTGGCCGGTCGGCCCAACTTTTTCTTCGCTCAAAATTGCTCTTGCGCACTGTTATTCTTCGCCGCTGCCTTTCCTGCCTCCGCAGCCGTCAGTGCGGAGGAGCAAAACCCTCCTCATAACAGGCAGGAGGCGCAGCAGCTCTCCCTCTCCTGCGTGCGCGCCACCACTCATTCACTCATGAAGAACGTAAATGTATTCATTCCTTTTTGCGACAAATTCGTCTAAATGAGTGCACAGCGGTATTTCTATCCTCCTCCTTCTCGCCCTCCTCACGCGCAGCTATCGCGCGCTCTCGTTCACACGAGCGAGCGATAAATGAGTGTGCCACTATTGCGGGGGAGCGCATGTACGCGCACAATTAGCGGCTATTCGCGCGCGCGCGCGCGCGAGCGCTCGCTCTTTCTCATTGGTAATTATTAAACGCCACCTTTCCTCCTCCTTTCCGTTTTGTTAGTTAGTTCGTTACCTCTTTCTCAGTCGATGGCGTGGCTGGAGGAACCGACCGCCTGCCACCCCCTCCTCGTCCATGTATGTAGCGGGCGCTAAGATTCTCTCACAAGGGCACAAGTTTCACCTGCCGTGCGGATACGGTAGCTTTGGTTTTTTTTTTGTTGGTAAGAGTATCCTTCATCTCTTCTTCGTCTCACCAGTCGCGCGCGCATCCTCCATGCTCGTTGTTTTAAAAGTAATTGGTGCTATTGTTGTTTTTTTGCTCTCGCGCGCGCGTACGAGCTTTGATTAATTTGACGCAATCGTCGCGCATGTACATATATTTCAGAGCAGCGTTTTGTCGGCGTGTGCAGTGCATGTGTTGATTTGCGATTCGCACTCATTTGCTATGAGTGAAGAGCTGCTCGGATGCTGCTCGGCGGGCAACGGTGACGCCGTCGTTTGTGCCCCTTCCACAACCACCACCACTAATGTTTCGCTCCTTCATCCCGCTGCCGCCGCGACCATTTCTTCCAAATTGAGCGTTTTGCAACAAATCCGCAACGGCGGTGTTTTGCGAGATGAAACCGATGCTCTTCGGGAGCAAGAGTTTTAAGGTTAGAAGCGCTAACGTAATGGGTTTATGTGCGATATAGGCGTCGTATCAATCGCTGCCAACGCCTGAAGATTCGGACGCGAGCGAAGAGTACTCCTCATCCGAAGAGGAAGAGGAGCAAGACGAAGAAGAGGAAGAAGAGGACGAGGAAGAGGAGTTTGAATCCGCGTTGGATACGGTAGAAGACGACATGATCTTCGAGGAGATCCACCAAGCGGAAGCACGGTTTGAGGAAGAGCTGCAGAAGAGAGCGAGCAGTGAAGAGCTCGATGCTCCTACCGTACCCCAGATGAAAACTCCATCGGAGCAAGATGAAATGTTGAGCGAAGGAACGCGTGTCGCATCCGTTTGACATTGGCGTTCTGCTCGACTTGAACCCAAAAGCTCGCAAGGAGAAGCCGTTGGCCGAGGAGAAGCAACCTGTCGTCGGGTTCAAAGAGCAGACTGTGCCTGAGATTTGCAAAGGCGAGCCGGAGAGTCTAAAACGCCACAATACTCCGGAGCCTGAACCGGCGGAACCTCTCGATTTGACGAAGAAGAAACCGAAGCGAGACGAAGACAATTATTTTTGGTACGGTAACGCCGAGCGCGAGCTGTGCATTCAGAGCGGTTTTTGTCGCCGCTTCGTGCTGATTAGCAATTCCTTTGACCGTCAGCAACAGCAGCAGCAGCAACACAGCGCAGACCGTAGTCATTCGTCCGGCCTGGTGCTGCGCGGTATAGTGCATTTTTGATTTAACGGTCCACGCGCGCGCCCACATGACACTTTCGATCAACAGCCGCCGTTTTCGACGACGCCGCCCGCCATCAAAGGTGGGGCAAAGTACATTTCGGTCGTCGTCGTAGTCGTCGCCGCCGCCGCCGCTGCCTTTACGGTGACAATTCGCCTATTCTCTGGCGATAGCCGGTCGTCGCCGTTGCGGCGTCGTCGTCGTCGTCGTCTCATTAGCATATCCAACGAACGCAAAAGGCAACGGCAAAGGTGCAGCGGAATGAGCGCAAAATCAATTAACCATACACACACAGGCACGGGCACGCAAGCAGAAAAAGAAGTGCTAAAATCGACGCCGTAATATGCTAATGTTTAGTGTTCCCTTCGGGATCCGTTACACCGTCGCAGGTGCCGCCGTTCACGCCACGATTCGGGCCACCAGTTCAGGGGGTCAGTCCACAGTATCCCAATGCCAACGACCTTCGATCGCCGGGGCTTATGTCGCCCACTCAAGCCATTCGTCCGCAGTGCCTTAATGGTAATTGTAGATGAAAGCGATGGAGCACAGAAACAAAGCAGCAATTTCAGATTCCTTGGTGCCTAACATGATGCGAGTAGCTACACAATCAGGACACTTTTTTGGACATGATGTGCATTATGCAGGTAAGCACAAGAGACAAGAAAAGATTTTAAGTTTGCTCCTACAAGGAACCGTTGGAATTTTTGTATGAAAACGTAAAATTGCTGTAAAAATTGCAGCTCAAAGATCTGGGCTCACTTTTATAAAACGAACCTTGAATTATTGTTTTTTAGTTAAGCGGATTGCGTAAAAAATACTAAAAATCAGATAAAACAAAACTGTAATCAGAAGCTTTAATCTTCAATCGCTTTATCGCAATTTGAAATCAAATTATGGAACGCATGAACGAAGCCAGAAATAAACGCTTGAAAACAAACAAAAAACGACAAAAAAAGCAGTTTTAAGCAGTTTTCTGTGCTAATCAAACGTCAATAATCAACGTCAAAATCGAGCAAAAGCTATAGAATCAGCTTTTTGGTCTAATTCATCAACGAACGGATTACGGTGCTTTTACTAACCTGTTGTTCTTTGACAGTACCCCTCGAGGGAATGTGCCTCATGGGATGCACCTTCTACCTTGTCGAGAATGAACGCAATCTCAACGATAAACACGACCTCGCCAACTTGTCAGCCGTCATCAAATACCACGGCGGTGATCTCAAATGGGGAACTACGGGATTGAGCGAGCGGACAACGCATGTACTCTGCGAGTCGTACCAGAATTCGTTTGTCAGAAGTGTAAGTTTGAGTTGTTGCGTGGGAAATGACGCAAAATCGACGTTTAGATGCTAAAGGATTGTCGCAAACGATGTGTCACCCTACAGTGGCTCAACGAGGTCATCATTCGCAAGCGTATGGAGGCTCCGTGGAAGTTCTGTCATCTGCCGAGTTTCTGGAACGAGCCAACTCGTCCACATTCCGGAGCAGGAAAGTCAATCTGCGTCAGCGGCTATCAGGATCTTGAGCTAATCAATGTGAAATGGATGATCGCAACAATCGGCTGTCGGTATTCGCATCATTTGTCGTGCGAAAACGACTTTTTAATCGCGAAATGGTAACAGCGTTCTCTACAGATTAATAATCGGAATTTCTTAAATTTCAGCGAATCCGAAAAAGTGGAGAAAGCGCGTGATTGGGGAGTACGAGTGCTGAACTACAGATGGCTACTGGACGCGTACACCGGTCTATGCAACGGATATCCTGATCCCGAAAATCCGGCATACGGTCTTGGAACAGGAGAACCTTCGCCGGACGTTTCAACCACTCCGTACGTCATGGAACGCCACAGCGACATCTACAATAAGCTGATGGGTTAGTTCGCTCAATTGACAATCCATTTTGTACCAATTCGCCCTATTTTCAGCTCCCTGGAAATACCCGATCCTTGTCAATCCAGAACTCTTTGCAATCGGCATGGAACTTCGCAAAAGCATGGAAAATGATGAGAACATCTTTCCGTTCAAGAAAGTCAAGTAAGCACAGCGCAATCCGCATCCATTTCTGACCTAAAACCTCCTAGGAACTTGTCGCCCGCGCCTTCAAACAACCAAATTGTTGCAGCTAACAAAATCATAAAAACGGTCGGCGAGCAGCAGCCAAAAGTCGTCATTTTTTTCAGCGGAATACTGCGTGATGACGTCGAGAATCTGACCAAGGTACGCAACGGTTGTCTACAGTACACACACACCGGTCGTCTGTTTAGAAAGCGGAATTCCTCGGAGCGGAAATCACCACCGAAGTTGAAAAATGCACGCATTTTGTGTGCGTCAGCCTTCTCCGTACGGTCGATCTGATGAAAGCCATCGCACTGGGCAAGCACATTGTTAGCCACTACTTTATCGTCTACGGGTACAAGATTCTGCACTTTCCTGGTAGGATTCAATCGAATTTTTGTCAATCTTCAAATTCGCCTGTTTTAGATTGTTATGATTTGTACCTTCGTGATGAAGAAAGCGAGAAGAACTACGGCTACAATCTGAAAAATAGCATTTGGCGAGCGAGAACTCAGCCCATTTTCGAAGATGTCACCTTTCATGTGATGCCCAGCGTTCATCCGTCGAGCAAAATCCTGTGCGATTTGATTCGAATTGCCGGTGGAATCATCGACGAAGAAAGGCCGTCTCCGCAGTTTTTGGCTGATTGCATTGAGGTATAAAAATTGATGAATTGAGCAATTTTTAAAGTTTTTAATTTTAGTACGAGCGAACCTACTTCATTATTGGTTGTGATGCAGATCTTCAACTGTACCATTATTTGCTTGATTGCAAATTCCGTAAGTAGTTTTGACATTCAAAATTTAAAAAAAATTAAATTTGATTTTAAATATAAAAAAATTTTTAAATAAAAAATAATTAAAATTGAAATAAGTTTATTCGCAAACATTTGAAGAAAAGTTTGAGTTAATTACGACTCGAAAAAACAAAAACTAACTAGCCCAAAAGCACATTTGGAAACTACAAAATTCAATTTTTTTGGACAAAATTCTCTGTCTCTGCATGACTTCCATTGCGTTTTGGGGTTCTATTCATTTCACAATAATAATTTTTAAACTTGAAATCAGTGCAATTTGAAGATAATTGATCATTTGGTCAAATGTTTTCTTTACATTATTTGAACATTTGCTCACAAATCAACGAGAATCACAGGTTTTCAAAGCGCTGAAGTACAATTTAAATTACCGGTTCTTCATTTGAGTACATTAGAGTACAACAGACAACCGTGTAACTTCGTTTTTCGAGCCTGGTGAATTTTCATTAGCAACCTTGCGGCAGCGCCTAGGCCTAGTACGAAGCCTCTGGCTTCACTTGGCCTTCTGTCAATTACTCTAATGTCTGTTATTCATTTGTCGCAACACCAAATTATCAATTATTATAAACTTTTGTAAAAAAACTTACTTTTTCAACTTTGATTATGAAATATCCTTAAATTGAACTTCTGTCTGAACTGCCCTCAAAGTGCACTTTTGCTCAGCTAACACTTCACAACTCAAAAATCAAAATTCATCTTGTGATTAAACTTTTCAAAACCACTGTACTTTGAAACTTGATTGACGTCCGCGCTAATTCCAGCAATCTACAACGAGGAATTTGTCATGATGGCAATTGTCCGCCAAGAATTCGACACTTCCGCCTTCTATTTGGTGAACGCGAACGCAATGCCGCCAACAGCAGCGAGCACTCCGTCGACTCCGAATCAGTCGCGTCTGCCTCCGGCTGTAAACGGTACTGCTCTATTACAGAACGTTCCGCCGACGCCACCCGCGCAACAGCGTGTGAAAGCTCAATGATCTCCTCAGATATCCTCTTTGTGCTCCTCTGTTTGTACATACGCAATGACAGAAAATAGACAAGTTCTAATAAGATTCAAGCGGAGTTGAGTGCGTGCGTTCAGCGGAGTATTAATCACACAAGGAAGTCAACAAGGACACGTCACGTGTTTTCTGTTACATAGAGTAACGGTAATTGATTTGACATTCTATCGATGGATCCGTTTGAGAGGAAAACGATCTACGACACAAAAGTAAAGATTTTTGGAAACGGTTTCTACGGAGCGAGACTCAAGTTATGAAGAGGAACAGATCTCCTAAAATGTGATTTTTACTGATGCTTGATAGAAGCAGCCACAAAGCCACTATTGGATCGAAATCAGAGTCCACTGATTTGGGAGATCAATGGATCTGGATTTATATTAATAGAAAACAAATGTAGACAAAGTCTTCAAGAAAAATCCTAGTTCACTCATCAAGACTCATCAAGTAATTGAAAAAAATGGCATATTTTAATGCCTACAAGCCGCTTGATCTGCTTTGAAAATGTCAAAAACTAATAAGAAAACAAAATTGCCATAACAACAAAAACGCAATCATTAGCCGCCCTTGGCGATCGCCTTCTGAAACTGTTGATCTTTCTTTTTTATCTATGTCACGTCGAATTAATAGTTGATTGATGTGATTTGTGTTGTTTCTCGCATTTCAGGCCGTTAAAAGTACTATTTCAAGCTCATTTACGTTTATTTCTTCAAAATGTAAATTTCAAATAATAGATTTAAACAGGAAAATGCTGATTTTTACTTTTTGAAAATTCAAAGAGCACAGAATTTATTTACCCTTAAGTAAAAACTCGGCTACAGGTCGACTGTTCAAAAACTAGTCTAAAAGATTAAGACAGTCTAAGCCGAGCGCGCAACTCAAGCTTGGTTACCTTCAAGTGAGGTTCTACGATGTTGGCGCCGAATTGCCCTGCTTTGTTTAAATACCGATAAATGATGTCAACAACCCTTAAAATGAGCCAGTTTCAATGTTATGTTTTGTTATGTTATTTCAGGAAAACGGGACCTAGCCGCCACGGCTCTATGATAGTGGTTCATACTACCACGATGACCTCACCTCATAAAGCAGGTCGTCATTTATCCGCCGGTTTTGGCCTTTGACCAAAGCAGGCTGTCATCGTCTCCACATGCATCTTTGGAGTGTCTAGAATTGTGTTATGATACGAGAACACCTGCATTCCTATTCAATTTTATAGATGTTCCCATTGTTTTATTGATTTTAAGTGAATCAACCAATTGACGGATCCACGAACCCGTGTTTTATGTTTACTTTCTATAATTGAATGAAAGACTTATCATGAAATTCATGCTCGTGACAAGCGAAGACCGGTTTAAGCCTCCTACCATAACAAGCAATTACGTACTGAACTCAATGTACTGGTATTTTCCGTACTGATGACCTTTTGTGAAGGAGGAAAGTGCATCGACTGTCTAGATGACGACACAGACAACGATTTCAAACAGGTTTTTTGATCGTACAACTTTTAAATTCATTGTTTTTAATAGAAACTAAGATATGAGTTCGTTGTCGCCGCGTTGTAACAAAGCATTCCAATAGACATTGATCTGAGCACAACTTCACATCAAAACCGTGTCTGTCAATGATACTTTTGATTACCTTTGGTTTTCGGGTGTTTTCCAATTTTGAGGCGCGTGTCGATAAAACGAGTTTTTTGTGATGCGAGTTCTTACTTTGATCAAGCGAAGCGAAAACAAAAGCGAATGAGTAAGATCACAATTTCGATGCTTTGAGTTGCCAAGAGTCGAGACAGGGCCACCTTACATATAATCAAAACTTGAAGATTCTTGCTGTAAATTCGAAATGTCGAAAATTTAGATTAACAAACGGTTCGTCTCGCATGGTTAAAGAGTTTTTAAAAAATTGAAAAATTAAAAAAGCTCCATGTTGATTCTTTGACGCAGATTTAACATCGCGATTCTGACGCCATGAGGGTCTCCCAATAGTCCAGAATCACCGTGAGATGTTTGGCTGAGAAGAGCAACAAAAAAATCGAATTTACCGACGAGCGCCGCTTCTTCGTAGACCACGTTGACCAGACAACTGCTCAGATTTTAACCATTCATGGTCAAACGATTATAGTCTGCGATTTCAGGGCAAGTTCAGACCAGTTCCAGGTCGCAAGGACCACTCAGGCGGTTAAACGACTAACCATACAAAGAATAGCAAATTTCAGCAATTATCGGCCAATATACAACGATTGATTTACCGGTTCTGTGTGATGTTCTAGGAGAGCTTCCCCAAAGACTTTATTAGTCAATAACTGCATTGCACTATGATAATTTGTTGTAGTCGTTGTCATGGTCAAAGCATTGCGGTCGTGAGCGCCATATATAGGCTTTCCTACCCTAAAACAGAAATGTTCATTAATTAATCA
This sequence comes from Steinernema feltiae, assembly GCA_007213375.1. Classification (NCBI taxonomy): domain Eukaryota; kingdom Metazoa; phylum Nematoda; class Chromadorea; order Rhabditida; family Steinernematidae; genus Steinernema; species Steinernema feltiae. Next base: position 8,431 of record MQUG01000155.1, read on the forward strand.
ACGGTTAATTGTCGTCTGGTCCGCCGATTGTTAACCTATCAGCTAATATTTGATCAATCCTAACGTTTTTCACTGAAATCGTGCAGTTCCTTGTATACACTAATCTATCAATTAGAAACTTATCTGACGTGTCACTTTTGAAAAGAGCGCAGAAGTTTTTTGCTCCCCTGTTAACAGCGCTAAAGATCAATTCAGTTCAACGCTGACCTGAAAGGAATTTTGGTATTTATCCCTTGTGACATGAGTCATTGTTTGTTTAGAACGGGTTCTAATCATTGTTAACCTTGAGAACAACCAACGTCGACCCAAACGACATATTAGGGTGTTCTTGAACCTATTTACAGATTATTTCTTAACCAAACGCAAGATTAATTCAATTTTCAATGTGATTTCAACCGTAATTTTCGTTTCATTGACTTTTTCAGTTGAATTTGACTCTAACTGACATCAAGCGAAACAATCAAAGATTGCCACACAGACAGTGATCATCTTGTTTTAGAGCGTATTACAGTGTGTGTGTAAAGGGAGAGAGCCATTCGTCACGGTGGTACATCAATAGGCACGCCGCTTAGGACACTGTATGTTGTAGTGGCTATAAATCAGGAGGCAAATCTTGTTCTCGTCTTGTCGGTTATATAACCAACAGTACGTGCCTTTATAGCCTGATGATGTTAACTTTCTACTGGTTCTTCTTCTCTGTCGTTACGTCCTTTGACTTGTTAAATGTTGATACTGGTTGTTTAATCAGTTCTCGAAGATTGCGATCTTTGTTTTCGTGCGTTCGTCGTTGTCGTCATGAGCGAGTTGTTCAGACTCGAAACTCACATATCAGCGTGGGTGGTTTTGTGGTGCGTAACGGAGCGACAAAATGCGTCGTTTCTGTCATTAGAACAACTTTTCCCGATCTTTAAGGGTTCGTGAAAATTGAGAAAAGAAAATGTGGGAAGTTCCTGATTTGGTGGAAAACCATTAGTTAGGCTATGCCGCCGAGGAGAACTGGTTTTGAGCGCGCTGACCTTCCGAACCGATGAGTCAGAGAAAAACGCACGTTTTGTGATTTTTCAATTTAATTTTTAAGGAATGCACAATTTGTAATTGTCCCAAAAGCAATTAGAATGGCGGTTGTAGCCTTAAAAAATCATTTTGCCCATACATTTTGGTAATAAATAGACCATAAAATCATAATTAATCTCATAGTTTTGACGAGAGTCCGATCACAAGGCATAAAACCAAAAATAAAACGCTTCCTAAATAGCTTAGACTTTGCGCCAAGTTCAGCTTACGCATATCATAGGGTGCTTATGACTTGCCAGGCTGCGATAGGCCTAAAACAAAATTTTATTTATCTATTTTTAGAATTTTTTGGTCTAATTTCACATGACAGGGCACCTTTTAACCGAAATGCTACACTGAGAGGTTCGCTATGCACGAATTTTAAAGGCAAAGCATAGTAACGCCATCTGACCGCCGATCGATCGAGTTTGTGATCGTGATTTAGTGATCAACATTTCAAGTTTACACCAAAAACATCACCGAGTACTGTGATTAGGCGATCAAAAGTTTTAGGGTCTAACTGTCGTAAAGTGCATCAATCGTCAAAAACAAAAACACTACAAAGTGCGCACTACAGTACTCATCACGAGAGATTAAAGTAAAAAGGTTGTTTGATCATATGGTAGAACAAAAATGTTCGATCAATCGATTTTACCACGTTCTTCAGCTTGGTCACAATAAAGTAGAATCATTCAATCAAAAAATCGCGTTTAGTATTACAACGCAACTTTATCAAATTTCATCAAAATAGCCAGTTTGTAAAGCATAATTCAATCGATTGTGTCTTTCAAAATAGAGACAATTACAAGCGGAGGGTGTGGTCTCTTCAGGTCTCTTTAAAAAACATGTGTCAATCAGGCTTATTTGATTGAAACTAAACAACTTTTGACGTTTTTTCGGCCTCTTTTGTGGTTTTCTATAGGGCCTGATCTTCCCCCCTCAACGATCGTAGAGACCAGAACGCATATAGAACTGGTTGATCTTTTAAAGATCACGTTAATTACTTACCCTTTGAGTTATCGCGTCCAGACGATGACGTAGCGCAGCGCACGCCCACTGCTCAGGTTGCGCTGGGGGCGTCGTTAATGTTGCCTTCGTACTTAAACGACGATGATCGAGCGGCAAAAGTTAACAGCGTGACCCACACACGCACACCCTCTACGTGGGGGTTGTTTTGAATTGTTCGATGAAGCACTCGCCCTTAGCGATAGTGTTCAGCTCTGTACTTGACTGCTGCGACGAACAGGCAAAAGATTCTAGTTTCTGAGCAGTGAGCACGCGGGATAATCTCCTCAAATTGTCGTGTTTTTACGCGTTGCTTCTTCCCTAAGGCACACTTCACTTCAATCGGTCATTCCTGCATTTTTGTCTCTTTTCAGAACCTCCGAACATGAGCTCAGCCGCAGTTCGAATCGTCTCTCTCTTCTGCGCTTTCTGCACTTTGGCCGTCTCGGCAAACGTCTTCAACCGGTACATTCCGCAGATGAGCGACGGAGCGCAACAGTAAGTGCATGCAGACTACCGTACTCTTCTCTAAACGTGCACTTTTCTTCAGAGTTGTTGTCGGCAAGCGAACGCGTATCAGCATTGAGCTCTTAGCAAAGTACGGTGCGAGTCAACAGGTTGTCGACGTCGCCAAACGCGCTATCATCGGTCATTTTACATCACAAGTGATCTCATCGGGAACTGAATCGCACGAAATTGGCACCGAAATGGAGAAGGTGTTCGGCGGTTTCTGGATGGTTGGGATTTTCGATAATCAATTCGATGCCGCCTACACGATCACTCGACGCTCGCCACGCTATCTGCTATTCGCCGCCGGTGACTACAACATTCTGATTGCCGAGGAGCTGACCGTTGGCGCGAAACCAAGCAAAACGCGGCCATTCTGAATTTTTGCAGGGACGGTCGTTGACGCCTAGTAGCTTTACACACATATCTAGCTCTCGGAGGATTTTCTTCTGGAATGTTGCGAGTAACTGTATATATTGTTTTGTGAGTTCTGTTTGTCTTCTCCTCTCATTTTATTTGTTCTGTTGCATCTCAGTTATAATAAAGTCAGCAATATCTTCAAAAAACGCGTTTATACGAATCAACCACAACAGCTGGTAAGGAGTGAATTGCTCTCCAAAGCTTGAAAACCCAGCTTCTCTACTTGCATTCACCTTCAAACTCGCAAATATTCAACTTTTAATCTAGACAAACGTTCGTTTTCAATTTTAACCGCCAAGATAATGAATTGGACTGATAAGAACTAATTGACTGAACTTAAAACACAAAATACAAATCAGTAGTGCAAGCATCAAAATGTTGTGACAGACAAAGAGCTGCGCCAATTGGCCTGGTTTGACATCTTGAGTACAGTGAACTTGAGTAAAGGGCACAGTGAATTCACTGATGAATTTAATGAAATTTTTTCAGCTCCATTTCCACGAAGCAGTTCAACTTGTCGCCGCTGACTGAGCGCCAGGACAAACTGGCGCCGGACAAGCGCCGGACGACTTGGCGCTGAATTATGCATTCAGAAGGTCACCTTGGCGCCGGACAACTTGGCGCTGCACGACTTGGCGCCAATCTAAGTTCATAGTACGAACGTAGCGAATTTTGGGCTCGCTTCTTCGAACTTGGTTTGTGTGGTGAGTGCATAAGATTGATGGGTTTCAGTGCCAGCAGACAATTCACCATCCTAGTAATCATCGCAAAATGTGTTGTCATCCGCTGACCATTACAAAACATACAACAGCAAGCGCGCGCTGACGCAAAGGCAAATCAGTAAACATCAGCGAATAATCGTCAACTTTTTTATTTGCAAAGTTACCAGCTAGAACAATTGATCGCCAAATGTGTTACAAAAACTCCCAGAAACTAAGACATTACCGTCACCAAGTTCCACCAATAGTTGTCAATATTTTTAATGTTCAGGCGTTGAATCTTGTTTTGGTCCAACTTCTCAACTTTGAACGAGTAAATCCATTTGGAATGCTTTCTGCAAAGACTTTGCTTGACCTTTCTGTCCAGTACCGACTTCAGCGCTTCATCGAAAGGGAATTCCAAGCAATAAGGTTTTTCTTCGTAGATTCGCGGATTCATAAAGTTTTGCAGAATTGCTTCCGCTACTTCAACGGAACGACGAATAGCGCTCTGGACAAATAACGTATTGATGTTGCCGTTGCTTAAATGCTCAATGATAAACTCTTCGTTTTGATTGACATGACTGAACTGTAGCGGCGTTCGCTTCCTCCTTGCAAACTGATGCTCCAATATTGGGTTGTGCACCGGACTAAGAGTGAAACAGCGAATTTGTGAGAAGCTGATCGTCGAGAGGTACTTCAGTAGAATTGATCCCTCCGAAGTGTCAAAATTCTGCGCGGTCCACGAAGTTAAGTGGAGGCAAGGTTCGTTCGACAGGAAAGCGACAAACTTCATCAGTCTTTCCAGTTTTTCTGCGTCCAAGAACATGAAACTGCGAATCCACGAACATTTGTGTTCAGGAGGAATGTCGTTGTCAATGTCGACGTCAACGATGACGTGTTCCCAGTTTCGATCCTTCATCAGGTGTTCCATCGTTAGATCCGCGACAGGTCCTTCCCCTTCATCGCCTTTATCGTGGTATTTGAACTCATACACCCATCTGCCGTTGCTGTGACCAATGAAAATGTCTAACGGCTTTTTCTTTGACTTCAAAGTCCAGGAGCAATCTGGAACGCTTTGGGCGAGACAGTCCGAGTCATGGTCGCTCCATATACCTTCGCAGCATTTCCAGTAACCGGCCACGCGCTTGTGGAAGTCGGAGGGCACTTGATCCATCGGTCGTTCCGCGCTAGATACCGGTTCGATGATGAACGAACGACTTGAATGGAGAAAATCCGAGTGGAAAGCAATGCGGTTCATCGAGAGTCGTATTGCATTATGAAAATGTGTGAGATCTTTGGGTTTATTGTGTAGATGCAAACACAGTGGGGAGAGGGGAGCCGGGCGATAGCGTAGGCAGACAGAAGCAAAAGCGCTGAATGGCTCGCGCAGCAAGCTTAAGTACAGCCAGACAGAAAGGTCAGCGGCGCAGACAGGCGCCAGACAAGAGATGGTCAGGAAAGTGATGCAAAGCATCATTGAGACTGACGCAATAGTTGACTGACCACAACACATTTCAATCTGTTTTTGGTTGCAAATGGTGCAGAAAACGTGCGCACTGAGGATCCACTGGGTGCAGCAGGCCTTAAAATGACATGTAAACAGATCAGACGAACAAGCTGCAAACGCACCGCCATTTCCAGTTGTGCTAACTCCCAAAGAAGAGCGCGAAGAAATGAAAAATCGCGCCAGTCAACTCTTGTATGCGTTAAACGGAGATCAAATCTACCTTCATCAGTTGCGGTTCCTACTTTCGCCTGTTTTTATAACGAATGACTTGCCATTGCTATAGTGTTTCCATATCCTTTTTCAAATTGCAAGGGTCAATTGGTTTAAACCACTTTCCTTTCCACTTTATCCGCATTTTTCTTGAATTTCGTGTGTAAGAATAACATTTACACGATAAAACTTTTCAATTCCCGTCTTTAATGTGAATGCCGCATATAAATAAACGCCACGGGCGCTGCACGTTGTGTGTGGTTTCCTAATGGAACTTGCAAGTTGCCAGTCGAAATGCCCATTTCATAAAAATTAAACAAAAATCCGTTAGTAATGATTATTTGAAAGGATCTGCTGAGTGTTTACCGCCGAATTGTACACAATTCGACATTCTGACAATCGGTAAAACAAAAATTCAACGGTCAATAGCCACTTCAATACCGCTTGTCGTAGTGTCCCAAATATCAAGTCAAAGTCAATTTGTAGCGACTATATATCGATCAGTGCTGGTAAAGGTAGCAGTGCTGACTCCCACTTTTGACCATTGGGTTCGAAACCACGAGGAGTTTAATTATTTTTTTTATTTTTCTGTGCTTAAATCGTTTTGTGAGTCTTTTTTTTGAGAATCACGTTTTTGAGCATTTTGGGGAATTTGATAAAGAATGATTAGACTAGAGGGGGGAGCGAACGCAATGGTAAAAAATGGGAGCCCGTTGTGATACCATTCGGCCAAACAGACGTGCCTGAACTGTTGCTTTAAAAAGAGTGTCATAAAAAACCGTTACCGCGCAATTTTGGTAAGAACGACATGAAGAACGACATGAACAACATGTCACAAAACATCTAAACGTTGTTCTCATTAGGTTAGCAAAGCCTATCTCTGCGAAGCCTGAACACCCTACGAAGTCTGGTACGCCAGGAAACTAGGCAAAAAGTTTACCGCGCAAATCTGCGCGCTATATTGCGCGGTAACGGTTGCGCGGTTACCGTTTGTGCGGAAACGTCGTCCCATGGGACTCATCGTAAGCAATTCCGTGCGCGTGACTAACAGTTCTTCAGCTCGCGGAGCACACGGCTCTGCAAAGCAGTTTCTATGTGTCAATGCGATACGGTTCGTTTTCTCATCGCGGCGATTGCTTGACTCATTCCGTTTCTGTTTGTTCGCAAATCAGCCTGTCTCCTCCTTATCAACAAGGTCTTATCGACCGCGCTAATTCCGGTTCTTTTCACTTTCACTTTTACTGCGTTTCCTCCCACAATGCGCAATCGACTGCGTGAACGAGCGACTATAGCGAGATTGTTGCGAATAATTGCGGCCGTTGTTGTTGTTTTGTTGTTGCGTCATTTGCTCACACAACCTCAAAGACCCGTAAGGGTAGCCTTTAAGAATCCGCTCAATTTGCAAGTGGTACGTCTGTGACCAATTTGACCCCGAAGAGCTTAAAGTTCATTTTAGGACCAAACGTGTAGAATTCCAGAATTGGACATCAACCGAACAGAAGTGATTTATTATTATGAGAAAATTGCGCCGCTCGATTGCGGAAATAGGAAGGATTGGGTCTACGTGGACAAAAGCGGACGAGTTCAACTGAGTGACTACGCTAGAAAGTGAGTTACTTATGAACTTAATTCATTATTTGGGTTATTTGATGGAGAATTGAACATTTTCCCCTAAAAAGCCCTCTTAAAGTCATTCAATATGAGCTAAATGGAACAAATCACTATTTAAGTAGCTCTTTTAATAATTTTCCGAGATTCTAAAACGATTTTCAAGTGTTTAAAAAATCAAATAGTTTGATTAATTTTTATTCTTTATTATCGTTTGAAAAGATTGAGCACATCGAACTGTGTTTCGGTTTGTGTCAATCGATCTTTGACGCAAACTGATAACAAAATGACACACACTATGCGAAGGGCAGGTATACATATACAGAGGCTTACATGAGCGATCAGCATAGGCTTACAGATATTGCCATGCAATGCTTTTTCTGGAATTTTCTTGGTCTCTAGATTTTTCAGACAAAAAATCCCCTCAATTTTTATTGATTTTCAACGTAGATATCATTGTTTTTGCATATAAACTATCATCCAAGCTTACGTTAATCTAAAGTTGACGAGCTAACTCAAACGAATTTCAGTATTTTTGATAAACATGTTTGTACAATAACAATTACGATCGGATTATCTATAGATAGCTAAAACTCATAAATAACAGCTTAATTAACATGTAGTTTTGTTCTTTTATACAGAGCGAAGTAGACGAGCGTAGTTAATACAGCATTTCTGGTAGAACATTTTTAAAAAAGCCTGGATGGCAGAAAATCAGTTTGTACGATTGAAAATACGATCTGAATGTCGTTAAATAGCTAAAAACAAACTTTTCATTACTCATCGCTAACAGCTTAATCCTTCCAATGCTCATTTTCTCCTTCCAGAACTTATGGCATGGACGTTTCCTGTTCATTTGAGTATGTCATTCGAAAAGACGACTATGACCATCATCTCACGCCCGGAGAAGAAGATATTATCGGGAAACGTCCAACACAATCCGACTTTTTCTGGATTCATTGCAGATCCGGATGGTACACATGGTAAGATCACCGTGAATTGCGCCATTTCAAGCAGCAATTTTAGGAAAAATCTTTTTATGACTGTTGTAAAGAACGACAAACATGTGGACAGCTTGAAAACAAAGAAAAAGCCCAAAAACTGGTCCGGACTCAATGTGTACATGTTCGGTCTTGACTCACTCTCGCAGATGGCCTTCCGTCGCTCACTTCCTAAAACAGTCAAATACTTTGAAGAAAGCATGAAGGGAGTAGTGCTGAATGGTTACAACATTGTTGGAGACGGCACCCCACAAGCGTTGATCCCCATTTTGACATCGAAAACTGAAATCGAGCTGCCTCAAACAAGGTAATATTAGCGTGTTCAATCACATCCTCAATGCTATGACTTAGAAAGCGATACGCTGATGCGAAAAGCGTCGATGTCTATCCGTGGATTTGGAACAATTTTAGCGATGCGGGCTATGCAACGATGTTCGGCGAAGACATGGCTGAATACGGTAGGTTAGCATTTTATTTGGTTCAAAACACGATTGTAATGTCTGGAGCAATTAGGGTTTGAAACTTCTGTAAACAGGATAAATCGGAAGTTGAGAGCTGATATAGGAAACAAAAGAATAAACCTCAAGTACTCTCTACACGATTTTAATGTTCTGCGCGCTGAGCTAAAGCTTGAAAACACTACTAGGTGCTTCAAATCAGATTTGTAGGTTAGTGTGCAAGCGGAGCAAGTCTTTTCTATTCTTTTCTATTAGCAATTCAAAATAATTTCTACTAAGATTAAAGCATCGCTTGATTCATGAGCTGACGGGTGAGCTGAGTGTACCATTGGCTATTCTGACGCAATCCTCAGGGCTCATCAGAGAAGATCATTTCGCTTATTAAAGCCAAAGATTACCAGAAATCGCACATCTCTGGTGCCGCACAACTCAATTCAATCACAATCATCACTTGTGCAAATTCGCATTGAACGCATCGATTTAGCAGTTGGACGGCTTTTCCAGTTTGTAATTTTCGTCATTTTGCAAGTAAAGATTGTTTGTTAATTAGTTGTTAATTGAAAGATGATAGCTATTCCATGAGTAGAAGATGCTTGCTTGATTCAGCGTCAAAATTCATTTTGTGAATCTGCAAATCGGAACCATTGCGTTTCAGGAGCGTTTTCGTATCGTTTGAACGGCTTCAAAAATCAGCCAACCGATCACTACGTCAGGACCTTCTTTCAAGAAGCTGAAAAAGTCTTTGGTAGAACGAATGTTCAGTGTATTGGAAGTGAGCCGATGCATAAGGTAGCACTCCCTCATTCAACAACCACATAGCTTTCAATTTCAGTTGTGGATAGACTACGGTAATTCCTTTATCAACCAGTACTCTTCAATTTCATGGTTTCAATTCTTGTTCCATGGGGTGCTGTCCCACGACGATATCAATCTCGTTCAAGTTATGGACGATGATTTAGCCGGAAATTTGGAATTTCTGCAGACATCTGGCGCATTGAACAACTCCATTGTGATTCTAATGGCTGACCATGGTCATCGTTTTGCTAAACTACGCAATACGCATCAGGGTCAACTGGAGGAGCGTTTGCCATTCTTTGGAATTGCTCTCCCTGAGGCGTTCCGTACGAGCAAACGCGGAATTGTGGCCAATGCGAACCTGCAGAGCAATGCGAATCGTCTGAGCACTCCATTCGACATCCATCAAACTCTTATGGACGTCCTTCACTGGCCAGACGACCTCCAAGAGATTCAATCTCGCTCTGTCCGATCGCATTCTCTCTTCCGGCCGATTCCAAAGGATCGAGCCTGTGCAGACGCAGGCGTTGAGCCCCATTGGTGCACGTGTTTGGCCTGGGAATCCGTACTAGATGACGTTTACCTGAAGAAACAAGCCATGAACCTGGCTCAAGCAGTTGTCGATGAGATAAACGCGTTGACTGAACCTGAGCGCAAACTATGCGCAAAGCTCGCATTGTCAACACTTTTTGAAGCTAAAAGATTAGCTCCAGACAGCAGTCTTATGAAATATAACGGTGTGAACGATGCCGACGGGTTTGAGGCCAAACTGGAAGGTGGGACGCAAGTGTCAACTGCGTATTATCAGCTCAAATTTGAGACAACTCCTGGAAACGCAATCTACGAGGTAAGCATAATTCTGAACAACCAATTTAATCTATCATCTTCAGGCTACCGTACTGCACGACCTTGAAACGAACGTTGCGAAAGTCGACCAGAAGGCGATTAGTCACGTGAACAAATACGGCGACAAACCGCATTGCATCATTGATAAGAATTACTTTTTAGCTACGTACTGTATTTGCTATGATAAGATGGAGGTTGGGGAATAAACGTGATAGGAACTCAGCGACAATTTTCGACCCTTTTCATCAAGATCGCGCTTACAGAAGTTTTGTAGGGGACCTCACTCGTTATAAAAGTCCTAATTGGCCGTTTTCTTGCTATTTGCGACCGTTTCACGTGATCCGTCGCCTCCAGCTTCAGTCTCCGACCAGTCGACCGCCGTCTCCAATTTGCCAGCGCCGTCCATCGCGACACAAAAGTACAATCTTCGTCCGCGCACGAACCGCTCGACGTACTTTGTCATAGCCGCCGTCTGCCTGAACCTTCCATTCGAGCCGGCCTCCGCGGAACTCCTCCTTGGCTGCGAGCACAGAACGGTCACACTGATCCAAGACGCTTGTCTGTCAACCGGTTTCCTCGTCCAACAAGAAGCCAATTCGACCACGATCTGCTGGACGGAAATCGATTGCGGATCCCGACAGCTCCGATGGTTTGACGACCCTCAGATTTGTCAAATTCGTGATGCGCGTTGTGAACTTTGCATTGGTCAGCACATACCAATGTGAGAAAATGAATCAAGTTTTCAAATTTTCACTTCCATGCATAGTTGGGCAAAGAATGGGGAACGGAAAATCGATTCTAGGAGAGTATTCCGACCACCCTCCGATCAACGCCCTTCCGGACGAGCTGCTCGTCATGATTTTTAAGGTTCTGTGCAACAACGTCGACAGCGGAATCGCTCAACGCCGCTCTTCGAAGTACTTGTTCTGTTACTCTCCTGAGCAGCAGCGCACTCTGCGTAGTCTGCGTTTATTGTGTACTCGCTGGAATCAAATCGTCGTTGAATTCCTGCCATTGCAACGCTTCATGAATCTCTGTGTCAGGTATGCGTCAGAGCGCGCGCTTTCAACTACAAACGATTCTAGATACAACGGAAAGAACAGTCTGACAGCGGGGTTTACAAGAACAAACCAAATTCCAGCTAGAACCTTTGAACAAAGGAAGTGCTGCACAAAAGAGATCTACACATGCAATTTATTAACTTTTACGATGGGTTAGCACAAAGAAACTCTACAGTTCAGTTCACTTTGATCACTTTGATCCGTCGGAACATCGTTCTGCTGCCTGATTTTCTGTGTCGAATGCACTGCGTTCACAGAACACTGGGTGCGCGGGAATACCATACGAACAAGATTCTTGCCTCCAGACAGCGGTTGTGTTGTCGGCGAAAGAACTAACAACAGAGCACGTATCAGGTTCCAAGGGCGTTCGAAGATGGTTGAAATCATCATCGGAAAACTTAAAAATTATTCAAAAAGTTATCAAAAAGTGTTTGATAAACCGCGGCTTACAGGAGTGTTATCATCCCAGCGACCGTAATGTGTTCCGTTCTCTCCAGGATTCAGGCGCAAACCGGTCCAAAACGTTGTTTCATTGAGCTTTCGAGCTGCCTCTAAAAAGATAAAGGCATTGTTTGAAAAGACAATGAAAATGCACTTACCGATCAGAAACTGCTCTTTCCCCGGGCTTTTGATCGTTGCAATGGTGTCGTTTCGGTGCTTACATTGAAGACTTCCATCGAAGAAGCCTGATCCTCCGAGAGCTGTCTGGTACACACATGTGCGATAGAATTTGCATTCGGCAATGTCGATCATTTGATGGTAGAACTCGGGACAAAAACAGTTAGTCTTAGCAACCGAACTCATGATATCCTCCAGCGGAGACGGCGCATCACAGCGCAACGAAAAACAGGGTGTTGCTATGGTTGTAGCGGTGGTATCAGTCTGCTTAAAATTTAACGCCATTGTAGCAAGCGTAGCCCGCGCTCGAAGTCGAGCTGCTGATCCACAGGGCGATTTCTCATGGAAGTCCGGACAGCTCAGCTCTTTTGAGAAAAACAGCAGAACCATTACAGGTACTCCGGGACGACGGTGTGACGTAATCATCTCGTCGGCCGCATTCAATCCTCTGAAATCGACATTGAATTAGAAATCAAATTGCAAACATTTACGATAAAATGTCTTGGTCTGCATCGCCGCGGTATTTGATGCTCTGAATAGCGTCCGATACGGCCTGAGCGCTGATTGATTCGTTGAGTCCCAAAATCACGTTGGCCGTGTTTCCAACATTCACTATCCCGATACGTGCGCCTCCTTGACCAATCTGCGACATTTGAGAAACGGTCTCTGCGACGAGTTCCATTTGCTGAAAAAACAAATCAAACATTGGTGTTTATGAGCAACCTACGGTGCTAAATCCCTCAGCTTGAACTCGTTCACTGCTGTCGACCAGAAAAATGAGATCTAACCAAGCCGTGGCAAGCTGCTCGCTGCAGAGTTCTTCTGGAATTGAGCGTAGCGGTGCGATCTGGTGCGTGCGATCGACCACCGCACCTTTTGAATCAATTGGTGCATCGCTTGCGTCACTGACGAAAATTGCCGAGATAGGGGAGCCTGCAACGCGATTTTAGCGTTATGCTCGCAAACGTCTAGGATTTTACCTGATAAACAACAAGACACGGACACCGCCAAGACGAGTAGGAAGAGCGTTGCACGCATGCTTAGTTGCTCTGACAAATGAGCGTTTACAGCGGTTCTGCCCCCATTTATGTCGCTCATTCTACTGATAAAGATTAGGTGATTCTCGGTCGCGTTTCGAGTCTATCGCATTCCTAGACTCCGCAAAAGCTAGGGACTAATCTGTTTTAGGGCTGTGTTAACGTTATCTAGGAACTAAATTCCACGCAACACCACACTTCGCACTGTCCGCTCCGGATTTTGTTCAGAGATTTTGACATTTTGAAGCTAGCGGCGCGGTGAACACAACGTTGAAAGAATTAGCGGCGCTTTCGGGAAATTCAAAGGGTTGTGGCCAAAAGAAGGCAAGGCATAGGTGAAAATAAGTGATAACACCACACGTCGCATATTTGTCTGCCGTTGCGGTGTGGTGCATTGGCCTCTCGCATTTACCTCTCGGTTTTGAGAGCCCGATTTCGAATCACAAACTCAAGCAATCTTTTTTCGTTTTTTTCTCTTTTAAAGGGACACAGACATCGCCCCCAAATGGTCTCTGATTTTTCTGAAATTTCGTCTATCCTCCCATTTTCGACCCTTCCCACCAAGATGGCGCTTACAGAATTTTTTTAGGACCACTCAATCCTGAGTTATAAAAGTTAATGGGGATCCTACATTTATTGGAAATCAGTGGTCTCACAGCGATTGGATTTTCGGGGGACTTGGCCATTTTCTTGCCATTTTCGGCCGTTTCGCGTGATTCTGATGGCATGAGCGTTTCTCGCGACCTCGAATTGGTCCAGAACGACCCAGGAAACACAGAATTGTGGCTGAACGGCAGAGAAACGACGAAAATTCATGATTGTCGGGTCGACTTTGACTTAGAAGTTTGGCGCGCGTTGGAAACACGCGATTTTTTGCTTTTCTCTGTCGAACGGCTACAATTCTGTGTTTCCACGGCCATTCCAGGCTAATTTGAGGTCGCGAGGAACGCTCATGCCATCAGAATCACGTGAAACGGCCGGAAATAGCCAGATAACGGCCAAGTCGTCAATATCGGTCAATGAATGACCGTATGCAGATTATATTTGCCGCAATCCAATCGCTATGAGACCACTGATTTTTCCAATAAATGTAGGATCCCCATTAACTTTTATAACTCAGGATTGAGTGGTCCTACAAAAATTCTGTAAGCGCCATCTTGGTGGGAAGGGTCGAAAATGGGGGGATAGACGAAATTTCAGAAAAATCGGAGACCATTTGGGGGCGATGTCAGTGTCCCTTTAAACGTCTTTTTAAGCAGTTTTAACGCATTTCCAGCCACTAACTACTTTTTATTTAAACAAGAGTCTACTACTTAAGGCAACTTTTGCAGCACTTTCGCCGTCCTAGCAGATAAATAAAAGTCAGATATAGTAGTTAATTGAGTTAAAAGTGCATAGAATAACGTTTAAAAGAGATAGAAAACGAAAAAAAAGATTGCCCAAGCGCGGAGTCGAACCCCGGGTCTCAAAACTGAGAGGCCACCGCGTTGCCAATGCACGATTTCAACCAAGCTTCCTTGGAACGTAATATCTGCTCTGCCCTGCACCGATGGCGTTTGGAAGTATCGCGATGGTTTCGATTTCAACTTCACGAACTGGGTCGCCGCTCGTTCGTGGTGGCATCGACATTGCGCTGCTTTGGACTACGTATCTCAGCTCTGGGCTGCACTTCCTTGTAGCCAAGCTCGCACCTACGTGTGCCAGAAACAGATGTACTGAGCAAACTACACTGTAGACTGCAATGGATCGCAAACGTAATCGTCGGCACCTCCCAGCCTTCGAAATTACCCGCAACTGACACCGGGGCTACCACCGGATCTTGGGAAGATGAGACTGGATCGACGCGGCGCGACGACTCGCGGAACGCAGATAAAGAATTCGGACATCGGTTCTGACCTCTGGGCTCCACTCCTGTGTAGCCAAGCGCGCTTACGTGTGCCGGAAACAGATGTACTGATGAAACTAAACTGTTCAATATAGAACTAAAACTAATCTTTAACGGAAAAATCAATTTTGTATTCGTCAGAACGAATCGTTAAAAACGGTACAAATCGGCTTATAAATCATGCTGTTGTGACTGTTGTGACGCAATAATACCAAGAATTCGATAATTAAACCGTAATAATCGTAATAATAACCGTAACTGTAGTTAACATTATTTTGAACAGCTACGCATGCCAACGGAGATAACTGATTACTTTGTTCTGTCTCTAATAACTTAAATTGTGCCAACGCTTCATTGTTGAAACCACAATTACACGAGAACGGACGGCCAGCGAGAAGGTACAATGTTTCGAAGAGCGTTTAAGTGTACCTAACCTAACAGCATCAAAATGCGGTGTTTGTGATCACCGCACCGGCGTCTCCTTTTAATGAATTAAGCTTAGAGCTCATTAATTTTATGCCGTAATTGCGGTAAAATCGCAGCGTGGATCTTCCCCTCAATAGGGGCGGAACTTATGCTAAATTTTGAGGAGGGGCCGACAGTCTTTGTCCGACAAACTCCTCCCACAGAGATGTATTTATATGCGCGATTCTCACAGAGCTCCTTGTCAGACGTTTTCCTCTCCTCCCCAACCCCCCGACTCTTCCCTTTCCTCTCCTCCCCGGCCCCCCCAACGCAGTTCTTTTCCGTTCCATTCGCGTCCACTGACCTACGCCCTCCCAAAGTACTGTTTACAATTTCAGGTTCAACCTGGACTTGGGTCCCCCAGGCCATGCGGCCGAAGCGTGAAAAATAAAAATACCCCAAAAAAATCGTCCATCGCTGTTTTCGCCGCCAATCGACCGTCGGCGGGAACGTGCGCGTTAGCGCTTAGGCGGTAAGTGGATTTCGGTCTTAAAGAAATGTTTTCATTGTCAGTTTAGCTAACTCTACCACTGACACTGAACTCAACCACCACCTATTTCATGCGAACAGGACGACTCCCGACACCACCAACAACAACATCGTTCGTGGTTTGCTGGGATGGTTTGCACGCCGTCAGATGCCGCCGCAAAGAAAGAGGAAGATCCGCAGCCTCACTGATGTCGCTTATCGTTCATATTGTAATGTTAATTAATAAATTTAAAGTGTACTAGAGAGCTCCCTATAGACCGCATTTGACTTTCATGACAACCCAAGGGTTTGATTTCAGTTTTCTTCGTCTTTGTGGCTCGTGCGCTTGGTCTTCTTGAGTTGGTAGGTGTCTCCGGCGAAGATCCACTTTGCTGATGTCGGTCTGCTACAAAAATGGCGTCGGATGGTCGTGTGCGCACGGAGCAGTTAAAAGGCAATGGTTGGACGTTGAAAATGTGTATGTGCAACTAGAAGATACATTAGCACTGCTCATAAGGGCTTGATCGATGATCGGCTCATTTGGTTTACGGTACAGATGCTGCTTGGTGGTTTATCGTAGTTCCCTGAAGCGTATGTCGATTTCTAGCCTCAGTTTGCTACCTCAGTGGAGTTCAAAGAGCGTGTCATTGAGACCGTCAACGATTCATTGATTTGTCTGCTTGTCTAACGCCACGGTTCCGGCGTCAAAAATGCACTTTGGGGACGAGAGCATTGCGTATTGAGATAGACGCAATGTCCTCAGCATAAAAAAGTTTTACGAGGCGGTTGCACTATTCGGAAACCGTCTGCCGCGGAAGAGCGCCTCAATGTACTTACTCAACGTGCCGCCATCAGCTTTATTCGACAAGAAAGGGAGAAAACAAGCGTATAACAGCGCCAATGAGCAAACGTTAATGTGTGCGGCCACAGGGAGCTAGCAGTATTGGTTTTAGTCACTGGATAGATCAGATATTGAAGAGAAAAATGATGTGATGCAAGAAAGAAATTAGCAAATCGGTCAAAAAGCAGGCCTAACTTTGTTAGCTTATCTTTCTCTGTATAGCTTTTCTCGACATTCGTGTCATTCCCCTTTGAAACCGTAAGGTTTGTGGCCATTAGCAAATTAAACCCGTGCATTTGCTTATCACACTTAAACTAGAAGCGAGGTTAGCTGAACGGCCCGCGAGATCCGTTTCTTTTCCCCAAAATTGACTATTAATTTATTCTTTTGATCGCAGCGGCATTCAATTTGAATATTAGCATCGAGCGCGAGACGTTGGCTCACCGCTGCAAATTGACTCGCTGTCTTCGTGTGATCGGACTATACAACGCGTTCACTTCAATTTGGGGGACTTTCTCGCCATATCAAAGACAATTGCGCATCAATATACTCACTCAAACACTCAATCAGTTATCGCCAAGAGGGGGAGAAAAGAAGCGTGTAACAGGGCTAATGAGCAAAAGTTAATGTTGCGATCACAAGGATCTAACAATTCCGCTTGCCGCCTTTAACGAATTTCCACTTGCCGCCATGTACAGTTTAGCGTTGTTGGTTATTTTCCGTTTTAGTGTCGCTTCTCGTGCTGTTTGATTGATATCAAAAAGCGGCGTTAAGAGGGTTAATATGCATGTGTATGAATGGCACCGATTTTCCCACTCCGTCGGAAACATCAAAAGAGGGAAAGCAGCTGGCACGATCGCGCGATTTGCATACAATTCAATCTTGCGCCGACAAAATCGAATCGAAGACAAGCGGCATTGTTCAATTAGCGTGGGAAAAGTTTCGAAATTTGCGCTTCGAAGTTCCAGAAGGCAGAATTCGTCATAGTCACTAGAGATGTCAGATGTTAAGAGATCAGGAGAAGAAAATTGTTTGGTGCGAGAAAGGAATCAGCAAATCGGTCAACTTCGAGCAGGCCCAACTTCGTCACCTTATCTTTCTCTGTATAGCTTTTCTCGACATTCGTGTCATTTCCCTTTGAAACCGTAAGGTTTGTGGCAATTAGCAGATTAGAAACGACGTTAGCTCAACTGCCCGCGAGATCCGTTTCTTTTCCCCAAAATTGATTATTAATTAATTCTTTTGATCGCAGCAGCAGTCAATTTGAATATTAGGAACGAGCGAGAGGCGCCGCTCACCGCTGCAAATTGACTCGCCGTCTTCGTGTGATCGAACTATACAACGCTTTCACTTCAAGTAGACAATTTGGGGGACTTTCTAGCCATATCAAGGACAATTGCGTTCAGTTGAGGATCCAATTTGCACAAGTTTAGGCAGGATTGCTTAAAATTTAGATTTAGATTAAATGAGAGACAGTTTAATCGATTTGGTGGTCAATTTGAAGCCTCAAATGGTACCTGATATGCATGGCCGTGATGCCAAGAAAATACAAACGACTGATCAAAATAATCCAAAAATTGTTTATTCAACCTCTTTGAACTGAACTGGTGCATTTGCTTTCAAGGCCTTCAACAGTGGCGGACGGATGCTCAATGTCGGCTCTTTGGAAACTGTTGAAGCGTGATTCTAAAATGCACTGTTATCGTTGACTTTGATGAAGCGATATCCTACCTTGTACGTGTCAGCAGTTGAATCTTCAGTCAGTCAATGTTAACGAGACTCGCAGAACTGAACTAAAGATGGCGAAGAGCTTCAGTATCGTAACGATCTGAAACAATTAATATGAGTATGGATTCTGCATCTACAAGCTTTGTTAACTTACGAACGCTTCGTCTTTCTGCGTAGACGAGCAATTGGTGAAATTCGGAAATCTGCTCAGGTTGATCTTCTTCGTGGGCGATTGGGCGATTTCCGGTGAAGCGCAATGAGGATCGACTCTCCTGCAATTGTCAATGATCAATTGAATCACTGTAATACACGACATTAGATCGGCCCAGATGAAATTACCCCGATATTGTGCCTAGAATCGGACTTACCGAACAAAGCGTCAATAATGATTGATGACGTCGTCGTGGCTTCACTTCTTTGAATGTCAGCTACCTTCATGTTTCAGGGCTGACCGTGGAAGCCGGAAGATTTGGTGTTTTGTTGCTGAAATTGAAAACTGTCATTGTAGCACGAAAGGATGACTAGGGCAACTTACAGCAGTAGTTCGCGTCACACAAGACAATGACGGTCTGCAAATCTTCGAAGATCTTCGGCTTCCTTCCAAATAATTTAAAAAATCTTTTTTTCTGCTTTTTTTTGTTATCGAAGTCTCCGACGTCTTGCAACGACGAAGTTGTGGTAAGTTTCTGTGGTAAGTACGTTGATGTGGTAGACGAATGGATAGTTTCGATTTTTTGTGGTTCGACGAGTTCAGTGTGTCGACATCGATTTGAAGGAGTGGCAGGAGCTGAAAAGGACGATTAGATGATTGCGATGTGAACAGGGAAGCGTGGAAAGAAAAGTTGTAATTTTCAAAGGTTCAAAAGAGAATTATAATCGTTTTCTGGTTAGCTGACGGTTCTGTTCGTGCCATTAACAGCTAGTCTAGAAGTTGACTATTAACAAAAAATCAATTAACTGCTGCTTAGCGGGAAGACAATGTTGAAAATATCCGATTTTACAATGTTTTTGAGGTTAAGATTTCGATCCGTTTTGCTTAAAAAACGAGAGTTAATTCCAAAAAATGTACTTCGAAAATACTGAAGCCGTTAACAGACAAGCACATATCAATCGACTAACATCGATTGATATGTGCTTATTTAGGCTTCAATTACATCGTTTACAGAAATGTGAACGTCAGTTACAAAGTTCCTCTCGCCAGCTTACCAGCTGACTAAAACAGCTAGGCTAGAACTGGACTGTAGCCATGTATACCTTAAATTTTCACGATGAAAGTTTTGGCATTCTTCGTGTTTTTCCATTAATAAACAGTTACTTCAGTGCGGTTTTCTTTAAATTTCGCCCCAAGCAAACTCCTATATAAGCAAACACTGAAAAATTTAAGAAACTGATCAGTTTCAGTTGAAAACAATTTGCCTTAATTTGAAAAAGACTACAAAAAAGCTGACATCGGTTAATTTGTGCTTTTTTAGGTTTCAAAAGCATTGTTTACAAAACGTCAATTAGATTACACAAAACCACTCTCACGCCAACTTACCATAAATAGGCCACCATCCAACAACAAATAGCACGGGAAGGATTTTTTCACCCCACGTTGATCTGAAACAAGCCATAATTAATTCGATTACGTCAAGTGTCAAGCTTACCTTCTGTTCTTTTCAAATTCGCTTCACTTCCCGGCTAAATGAATTCCATCTTTTTTGAATTTTTCTTGTTATAAATTTTTTGACATTATTGTTTTGTGCGACAGGCTGGGGTGAGTCAGGTCCTAGCGCTGAGGCACTGTGGTAACAAAAGGCAATTAGAGAACGTCGCACAGGAGCGAGAGGGTTAAAGAGCTATGTACAGAAGTGTCAACGGTGTATATGGTTCAAAGAATGAATACAGAAGACAGGAATGATTTGCTACCATAAATAGAGAGAGAAAGAGAGAGGAAACAGGAATAAAGAAGAGCTGCATGGACCTAAGATTTGTCAGAAAAATAAATTATTATTGTGATTGAGTTGCGACGTAAATGGCATGACTTCAAAGAAAAGAAGTCCCGTTTGCGAATGAGGGACCATTGCGACCTTGACGAGAGTGAACATTGAATTTTTTCCTGAAATAGTGAGAATTAGGTAACATCTGGAATCAACTCTAAATGATTACTGGAGAGTTAGTTTATCGAGCGGTTTTTGAAATACGAGCTTTGCCATTAATTTAGCTAGATGTTTTCCTTGTTTTTTAACCAAATCGATCAAACGCACAAAATAACTTGATTTTAATCAATATACAGCCGACTCGACAATTTTTTCGTAAATAGCAGGCTCGTGCGACGACTTATTAAGAATTTTGACATTGGAACTGGCTCGTAGCATGGCTCGGTGCCGTTTTTAAATTGGCTGACTTAGACGTTGCTAAATTACACACTTAGAAAACCAAATTAAGATTAGCGGATAGATAGTTTGGCTAATTTTGAATTGATAAATGCAGGAATAAAGTTGGCTTCAAATGGCTATCCGTGTTTGGTATCCGTGTTTTAAAGAAATCACTTGGTTAAACTAATTTTGAAACTACATTCTTTGTTTTAACTTTAAGACATTTTCTGACATAGCCTGATACTTACAGCAAAGTGCGCCAATCTCGCCAAACATGATGTTTGCTTTGACGCTTCATTCTTCAAATGTTCTTCATTTTGTGGCTCAGGTCTTGCGGGAAGCTGTAAATTGCAATTCCAGTGATTTAAAACAACAAATTGGAACATACGTTTCAGCGGTCCAGTTGCTTTTTCACTTTTTTTCTTCATTTTCATCGCCTGGGGCTGTCCTTCTTCTTTTTTTTTGGATTTTTGTCGGGCAAACAGAACTTCTTCATTTTTTTTCTTCTCTAAAATGAGTTTCTCATTTCCGAAGCTATCAAACGTGATGCAAACCTTGTTTGACGTCTTTTTTTTTTATTTGGCTTGCCGACTGAATTTTTCAATTTTTTTGTGCATTTTTCTTGTTATGAAGGACCCCAGCGCTCGATGAACGTTGGGGTTAAGGTAGACTGGAAAACGGTTTCCGTTTTCGCGGTTTGCCGGTTACGGGAATGAAAGGATCTTCTGGCAAGCGCTGCAAAATGGAACAAATAAAACGATATTAGTTTATATCAATTAATCCTACTTTTGGAAAGGACGAATTCTTGCTTCCGAAGCAGAACAACGTCCCTCTGACGGTTTTGATCATCATGTCCTGAAGTTTGGTTTCATAGAGAAAAACGTAATTTTTGACTTTACCGTTGCGGTGATTGTTGAACGATTTCCTGCTCGCGTTCAGCCAAACCTCGTCCTGAACGAAGCAGTTCGTCACTCCATTCCGTCACAACGACATTTCAGATCAAGTTGTCATGTTCAACTGGCAATGATTTTTTAAAATCCTTTCATAAGCACCTAGACGACAAATTAGAGGATTATTAACTTGCAAATGCCACCGTCTCACATTGATGAAGCAGTGATGCAGTGTTGGCAGCGTTTGTATTGATCATCACAATTCAGCTTCAAGTTCACAGATCGATCCATGGACCTCTTACATCCAGAAATTGAAGCCGAGCTTCGGGGTTAACGTGTGGGGTGACATCTTTAAAGCATTGACATGTTCGAGCAGTTCTTCCGGTATTGCTTGAGAGAACATTGATTTGTGAACGAGAATTCATTCGGGAGCATCTGAAAATGGTGAAATTAAAGGTGCTGAACGCAGCAGTAGTCTTTAGCCCAAAGGACACTTTTTGGCTTGAGACACGACTAAGAGACACGAAGGTTTGTTGTGTTATGAAAATCAAAAATGCCACTTTGAAAATCCCAAAAACAAGAATAACCACCTACTCTTTGAATGCATTCTCACGTTGGACGATCGTTGATGCGCGGTTGCTCGGTGGCGACTCCGTAGTCCGATCCGAAGATCTCTTCCATCCGGAGCGATGCAACCCAGTCAGCAGCAGTCGTGTGGTGCTGTCCTCTTTGATTGTTGACTGTAGCGCGGTGTTCACTTGTTCAGTTCTCCTTCACAAACTGAAATAGACGTTTAGACATGCTTGAGAAGATGTAAAACGGACCTTCAGGCACATCAGCAGTAGGCAGTTCTTTTGAAACGATATTCTGGCCTTCATCATAAAGCTACGACTCCGTGCGAACATCGACGAGCATCGCAAACTTGGCCAGAATCGATTTTATCCGCTTTTTCGAGCTGCAGCGGTGATTTCTTCTTGCAGTGGCAGTGCTCTCGGTCAGTACTCGCGTTGTTAATGCGCTCTTTTCCCGTAATCGCAGGGGTGTGGCATCGAATTGACGACAATTCTATAAAATGCAATTTTTGTTGTTTAACTACAGTAATGCGTGTCGATACCGATGCGAATGAACTCCGTTCAATGACGACTCGATTTGCGCAAAATTCTCCAAAGTTGTCGGTGATGTTCTTCTGACCTCGGAGAGTTTTGGCGTTGATTTCGGCGACTCTCTGCGGCGATCGATAAGCTGTTGTTCTAAAATTCATTGTGTTCAATGTATCTGTAATAGAAAGGACAAAGCATAGTCTATTTCTCGCTTAGCTGTGCATGAATACTGTACAACACTCCAGACTGTTCGTAGTAAGACGAATACTGTAGAATTCAGGTTTATGTGAGATTCTGACAATTGCATCGGGTTCGCCGACTTTGAATTGTCTATAAACTAAAGCCTCGTCAGGTGGAGAAACCGACAAAACAGTGTTCTGAGTCTGAACGCCAATATTTGACAAATTGTCCGTCATTGTGCGATTGTTTGGCTTGAATTGATGCATTCTCGACTGCGCAATGGCACCTCGAGGTCGGCGTACACGATACAATCGTCAGCATCTCAGAAAAAGCTCGAATTCTACAGATTCAGACAGTTTTGCTTCAATAGTTTCGGCCTTACATTGAACAGTTTGGAGCGTTAGTACAGAACTCATGCACAGCTAGTCCAGAAATAGTTAATATCAAAAAAATCTAGGCGATAAATAGACTATAGCATTGGCCAGTGTTCAGGAATGTAGCGAGGAAAGACAAAATGATCACAAAATGACAGTTTGACAATCAATCACTGCTCTTTTAAACGAAACTTTCAGCTTTCCATCCATCCATTTTGATATATCCGATATGTATAACTAAAAATTCTTACCGATCGCTCGTTCTTCAATCACAGAGCCGTCGTTGGGTCGAATTTCGTCTTTCGTTGGATCGTCTTTAAGCGGAGACATTCGAGAAGCAAAGTCCAGCTATTCCAACGACCAGCTATTTCCGTGGATTAACCGGACGTGCTCTCCTGGGATCCGCTTCGATGTTGCGCCGAATCCAGGTTTAACCACCCAAGTTGAGAGCACTGGCGCGAACAATGTCTGTAAAAGCAATTGTTTTAGCATCCGTACAAGCATAGCACAAGCAAAAGAAGAGGAATGGCAACATCGAGACGGTCGCTGCGGTCACCAAACGGGTTTCCTTCACGCGCACTGTCACGTAAACATATACAGAAATCGATATCAACTGCAGATCAAACTGCGAAAGGCTCAAACGTCCAGGAATCATTATAAACTATTTATTTAACGTAAATGTCTTAAAAGAACGGATGTCGCCAACTCTGCAAGTCGGTATGTATTCGATCAACTAAATGTTTGACTTAAAAATTGATATTTAAAGTGAAAACCTTGCATTTGGAAGTGAAGCTGAAATTGTAGACTTCCCACCGTCACTCATCAAAAGCTGTGCTCACAATTCATTGTAGATAAATCAGCGCCTAAATCAAAGCGGACTATTGCAATCAAGTTGTGAGGGCTTGATAATTTACCTTACAGACTTGGGTGCTCTTCAAAAGAGTGAACTCGCCATTGAATGCCTTGCTTCTGCTCTGTGGTTGATGACACCGGGAGACATCAGTTTCAGCACACACTTTGCCTGTAGGCTACTCCGTTCAGGGATCAACTGCAATGACATGTCTTGTCGATGCGCGCTGAGATCACCGCATTCCATTTTCAAATAACATCTACAGTTTTAGTACAGACTTTGCTTGTAGGCTAGTCTGTTGCAATGACATTCCTTGTCCCCAAAGACAAATGTCGCCAATTCTACAGGTCGACTTGTATTGGATCAGCTAAATGAATGTGAGAGTTATTTGCTTAAAGTGAGAAACCTTACTACGGCTCTAAATTTAGACTTCATTGCTGTCAGACTCTTTACACAGCACGAGCGGAGCTCACAATTCATTGTAGATTAATCAGCGCCTAAATCAAAGTTCAATATTTGAATAAAGTTGTGATGCGTTGATAATTTACCTTACAGGCTCTTGAGAGCTCTTCAGAAGACTTGAATGCCGCGCTTCTGCGCCTGTGGTTGAGAACGTCGGAAGTCATCAGTTTTAGCACACACTTTGCTACTCCATTCAGGGATCAAATGGCTTGTCGATGCGCGCTGAGATCGCCGCATTCCATCTTCAAATAACATCTACAGAACGGCATAACTTCGTTCTTGTAGAATTCCATCAATAAAAACTGCTTGAATCAGCATCAGATCTTAAGGCTTCATCAAATACTCTGAAACGTCATGTGAGTATGTTGCTATGGACGGCACTCTCACCTGGTCAAATGATTTCTCATGTTGACCCTTCATCTTGAGGTAGAATGTTCATCTGGCGGTTGTCACGGTTAAGCGGGTTGAGAATTGGGAAATCGCGTCCCAGAGATTACCACCAAATGGCCCAGTTCATTGGTGTTAGGCCGAGCAGAGTGCTGCCCACCTCGCGCTCAAGTCGATTGGACTCTCTGCTCATCGAACTGCCCTCGTTTTGATTTTCATCTGAAATAGCTAATGATTTAAGTCTTCAACGCTGTCATTTACCTGTTTTGACTTCGAAGAACGTTTCTTGCACGGTTGTATGAGATTTGGGGCGATTAGTTCCCAGAAACCCGTAGAATGGCATCACTTCATCCTTGTTGGGCCGAGCAGATTCCTGTCCATATCGCAATCAACTCGATTGAACAGCTCATCGAATCACTCTTTTGTCGCTTGCTTTCATGCTTCCCTTTGCATCTTAAATTAATCATTCTATTAAATTTGGGGTTTTGGAGTTACCTCCATGTCGAGTCAAATCGTTGTCCGCTCAGTTCTCAAGCTGTTGAAGATAGTTTTGATAAGCTGTTGGGTAATTACTCCCCAAAAACTCTGAAGAACGAACGGCCACAGTTTAGTGGTGCAACGCAGAGCGGAATTTGGAGCTTGAAGTGCGCTTTGACTCCTAAATACACCGCGTTAATTTTCTCTTATTTTCTTAAAGCAAATACCTTCACGTAATTTCTCATCTCTTTGTCATCGTCACCCGGGTCGCTCGAAATGGTTGTTGTCGAACACACGAGAACTCTGCAAAACACTGTAAAC
The DNA here is from genome assembly GCA_007213375.1 of Steinernema feltiae. Classification (NCBI taxonomy): domain Eukaryota; kingdom Metazoa; phylum Nematoda; class Chromadorea; order Rhabditida; family Steinernematidae; genus Steinernema; species Steinernema feltiae. The sequence continues at coordinate 34,043 of MQUG01000155.1, forward strand.
TCCTTCTTAGGAGGTCAAGCCACAAGACGATTAGGTCGAGCTCACTGAAACGCTCTGTTGTTGTTGTCCTGTTTCGTGCTTCTGCGTTGCCTAGATTAATCCGTTACTTTCTATATTCAAAGGTCTAAAATTATACCTTCAATTTGACGTTGCGTTGGGAAATTAAATCGCAAGCTGTTGACGATTCTCCAAACGGTGTAAATCCTCTCGGAAAAAGTCAACGGATTGATCTTCAAAACATGATTATGTCGAGAAGACCGAAGAACGTTTCTTCTCACTAGTGGGGAGGTTTGTGGTCAAAGAGATCGGGATGTGTCTCCGTTCACGTTGTTGTGCCTGATCAGAAACGAAGGATTCAGTACATTATAGCCACATTGTACATTATCAGCTCGACCAAGGCTGTTGTAATCCCTGAAAGGAGTTTTGTACTAAGAACTGCGACTCTTGACTTACCAATCATCCACGAAATCCCTTCGTCTGTCTCCTGAATTCACCAAGTTGATCCTGCCACACAAGGTTCATTACGAGACTTCGGAGAATTCCACGCTTCATCTGTTGCCAGAAGTGACGGGGAAATCTCACTGGATCTGATCTTAAACTCGATCCGGAGGGTCCTTACCGCAAGTCGAGGACCGCGCGCGTCCTGAAATGTAATGATTGAAGTAATAGGGCAATTTGCTGTCTAGACGACAATGAAACGAGCATCACAAAATCGGTATCAGAGACAGATTCAACTGCCACATACAAGACAATACACGAAATTAATAAATTTTTTATTGTTATGAGGGAATCAACGTGTGTGTCGTCGGCCGAACTCTTCTTAGCTTCGAATTCAGTTCATTCTTCTGAACTTTGTAGGCTACTGTAATGTATGAATTACACCATTTACAATGTCAGGCAATCTTACATAAAACAGCACACTTGAATTCCATGCTTGTCTTGTTGTCCGCTTCATTCATTCCTTAAGCAGAACGTTAGCTCCTCATTTGCTCAATTACATACTTTCAGAGTCGCTTTGTGCCTCCAAATTCTCGTTTCTGCAACCTACGCTTTATTAAGCGTAAAAAAACTCCGGAAAAACATTTTTGGTTGTTGGAATTCTGCGTTTTCGATACTGGGCCTACAATAGAGTATGACATAACCGATAAGAGGCGTGCAAATCTCACATTTTCTCATCATCTGTCGCACATTTCGTCGACCAATTCAACTTTTCAACGTTCTGCAAGAGCTACAAGGCTTCTTCGGCCACATCAGGACTTTCATTGTCCTAAAATGACTGCAAATTGAGCACAATAAATGCCACTTTTACCTTCTCAAGACGTATCGTTGCGGATTTGACATCTTCAAATTCAAAAAGAAATTCGTTTTCATCAGAGAAATCAGTTTCGGCTTCTCATTGAACTGAAAATCACAATTGAATGAAGATTTCCCAGAGTAAAATCTTACGGTAACTCTGCACCTTCGCACTGCCACACAGTTTGGTCCACGAATCCATCGTTCAGCCATCTGCTTGAGTTACTAGGCTTCTTCGGCCACATCAGGACTTTCGCTGTCCTAAAATGAGTGCAAAGTGCACTAGATCAGTTAGAATGCCATTTTTACCTATCGTTGCGAGTTGACGTCTGCCAAATCAGAATAAAAGTCGTCTTCATTGAAGAAAACAAAGCTTCGGCTTCTCGTTCAACTGAAAATCGCAATTGGATGAATATTTTTCTGGGTAAAATCTTACGGTAGTTGGGTAGTTTTGGTCCCACAAACGGCATCACTTCGTTTGGGAGCCTGGAGATGATTGACAAGGAAGAAGAGGAATTGTATAAGGTGTGCCAAGTCCTTTTTACAGTATGCCCGATCAGTAGGCACCCGTAGAGGTTCACAGCTTAACTCGTCGCAGACTGGTTCCTCTTTCCAATCTGCGTCTCGCTATCCTGAAACAGTCGGTTCTTAGACATTTTGTTAATAGATGTGTGGACAACTTACTTCTTGGCACCGTTGTTGCGTTGTTCGAGGTTTTGATTATGGTAGTTGTTTGACATAAAAAGTCTAGAATTTCACTTTCAACTGTGTTTAATTAGAAACGCTTACGGTAGATTGTGAGTTCCAACGCAACGGTACAAGTTCGTTGACGACGGAATTGGCTTCACCCTGATACACTATGAGTGGCATCACTTCATTCATGATTGCGTTGCAGCTGCGGAAAACGCATAGACACGTTATTTTTCACAAAATGGTTACCTTTCGGCCGACTTCCCGGGCCTCCTACGTAGTAGCAGTGTGAGCTACTGTAGATCAGGTGATTCCCCTCCAGAACATGTTCTGCAAATCATCGGTGACAATGTTCACGGACATCAAAGAACCGTTGTGGACTGAGGACCAAGTGCCCGGATACGCTATGCACTCTCGGCATGCAGTAGATGGCACACACTTAACCGCCTCTAGAATGCCGATCAAACATCTGGACGAGTTAGCCTAAAATGTCGGATTAACGATGGTGAAGCAGGTTCTTCAAATAACTGACGTGCTTGGTCTGGCTTCGTCCTTTAAAGAAGATAACGGTGATCAGCCGGGTCTCGTTTTTGCTTAGACCAATGTTGCCAGCGATGTCTTGTGGAGAGTCTTTCGAAATCGGACCTGATCCATGCTTGGCCAAAGCTGTTAGAATCCCTAAAAAAAGCGATTTTGTTCTAAATAGAACAGCGAGTCTGAACTTACCGGTCATCGAAAGATTCCCTCCGTCTGTCTCTTGATTTCACCAAGTTGATCCTGCCAGGCAAGCTTAAACAAGAAGACGAGACATCGGAGAATTCCACGAGTCCTCTGTTGTCAAAAGGACCGGGGAATATCTGTGTAGGATCAGCTTGATCTTTAGCTCGATCCTCAGGATCCTTACCGCAAGTTGAGGACCGCGCGCGTCCTGAAATAATGCTCCAATTAGGATTAGAGAGGTGATTGCACAATAAGCGAAGAAAATAAAAGCACAGAGTTAGATATCATAGACAGATCAAACTGCCAAATCGAAAGTAAGGGATGAAATATTGAATTCTTTTATTGTTCACACAGAAAGAAGTCGTCGATTCTCGACTTGGTGAGTGATTGCTTTAGCCGGAGATGTCCATGTAGCTTTTGAAATAGTCTGTATTGCTGTGATGTTGTAAGTTCAATTTGACTCAATTCCTTTCGATTCAGAAAACTGAAAGAAACATCAATGAATGTCGTTTTCAAATTATTAACTTTACCAATTCTCACTTTCTTCACACTGCATGAACATCGTTGTAACGGCTCAAGGTTCATTTTTTGGGTATCTAGGGACAAAAATAAATTATTCGAATTCAATTTTAAGCAACCTTCAACGAGGCCACATCCTCAAGTTGATTTTTCGAGTTTTAAAACTCAAAAGACGACCGCTAGCGGTCTTCTTCCAACAAATGTAGGGTAGACGGCAATTTTGGTGATTGTTTGTTCTCCAAAATCCATTGAAAAGTGCTGCCTGACAGCGAATTGAGTCTGAAAACAGCTCAACTTGATTAATTTTAACACTGCTTTACCATGAATTTGTCCATCGGTTCGGTGAATGGTACGAACGGTTGCTTGTCAACGCATTGACTTGTCGCCACATCTGCTCACTTCGGTACTTTGGTAAATTTCATTGTACTTGAGGACCAATAGTTTTGAATGTGTTTGTCTGCGCTCCATAGTACGCTCTGCTCTTGAAAAGAAGGTCCTGTCAAGCTTCGATTATTTGTTAATTTTGGCGCATTTGCAGATCACCTCTACTTCAATGTAGGGTCTAAATGCTCGAAATGTTTGGGGTATATCATCACTAACTCACATATACGTCGTGCATAGGACGCCTTGAGGGGTTATTTCACCATCGATGGTATCAATTCATCAACGGCTTTTCTTGTCCTTCTGTTGTCACTTTGCAACCTTTCTCCGGTTGTTTCAACGCGTCTTTCGTGCCTTTGAAGGATGTTCGGTCGTCTCATTTCAACCGTCCTTGTTGTGTTTCTGGGCCGATTCGGTCCGTTCAGCTGTTTTTAACTGAAATTGTCTGTTTTTGACATCTGGGCATGTTTTCTAACAACTCACAAAGAAGAATTTTTGCGCATTTGCGGCATTGTCCGTCGCGCTCTAGGGAGGTCGTTTTCTTGTTGAATCGACCTGCGAATTTGATGCTATTCATCGTTGAATTTCTGAGTAGATAATCACGGTTTTTCTTCTCATTTCTTGCAAACTCAATTCTCTAAAATAGTCTGTAGTTCAAGAACGACCACATATCATTGTAACCTACAAAAATATCCGCTTTTGACGATGCTGTCCCCATCTGTTAATCTTCACGGTTCTCGCTTTTTTTGTGATTTTTTGATTTGATCAGTTTCTGTGAAATTCAAGCTTGTAAGCTGCTTACGTCCGCCGCACATCATCAATACTCTTTCCATTTTTCTGATCGACCAACACTTCAGTGAACCCTCGAGTTCTAAGCAGCTGATCAAATTCAAAGGCAAAATTGTTCCTTCTTCTTACCTGAAAATGAAGATTTCTTTCTTGCTCAGTTCTCTTTCCTTCTTCCACAAAATTCAAAACGTTCTGCTAATGCTTGCATTAACCATTCCTGGATACTTTTAATCTGCTCTGGTCACTTTAAAAGTTGCATCATTATGACTGATGCAACTGCCTGTTGTCTCCAGTTCTCTGTGGCGCACAATGTGCGCCCACTCCGAACCGCAGCTTCTCTGACATCATGCGCAGACTACAAACATATTTACATTAAAAGCAAACAAACAAACACGTACCTCGATGGCCAGTCTTATGTCTGCGGCGCTCACGATGTCAGAGTCACCCTGTTGAGACATGCGGTTTAACCCCCAAGCCCTGCCGAATCTTGCTCGACAGTCTGGAAGGAAGAGTCACCGAGTTAAGCCACATCACGCACGTCACGTTAATCTTTAAACGGAAAAGCCAGCCAGCGGCAGAGACAGCGGAGGCACGAGCGCGCGACTGAAAAGGCGACCGAGTCGTGGACGGCGGCCGCCCACTCCACGACTCAACGGGCGCGGCGCAATCGATTTTTTGCCGGTCGGTAGCGGCTTCATGGGCCGACGGTCTGAGAGTCACGACGGTTCGCACTCGTCGCAAATCCAACTCCTTAACACTCACCCACACTAATAAGCCGGAAATTCAATTTTTACATTAAAGAACCACAAAAACCAAAAAAACTCAAATAATTTATGGTTAATTAGGGTAAAATGAAGCCGGGTTATCATGGCTTTATGCGAAAAATTGTGATTGAGGGTCAGTACATACGGGATTGATGCTGTTGAAGAAGCCAAGAAAGTTGGATTTTGCTGTTTACACCTGGTCGGCCCCATCTGAGCTTCTTTGTAGCAATCTGTGGATAGTGTGTTTCCCAGGGAAAACCCTATTTTAGGCTCCACGCGAACGCCGTTTACTGCCACACACGCAAAACTACAAAAGCGTTCGAGTCGGTGGGAAATTGGAATAATAAAATTTTTGTCGTTTTCCCAACAACACCGTCGGCGGCGCCACTTCTCCGGAGCGCACCGGCCGACACGACTCAAAAGCGTGCGAATGATGTGAAATTTGCGTTAATGAAACGCGACGGCTCCTGTGACACAGGCGCGAATCGATACATCAGGTTGACACGGTTGGCAGGAAGGATTGCGGCAGATGAAGAGTTGAGTGAGAAGCAGAAGGTTGGAGAAGTGGTGGGGATATGCGGTAAACAAGAGGACGATCTGAGAGGCCACTAAGAGGCACTCCCTACAAGGAGAAGAGAGGAGAGAGGGCATCTGTTGAGCAAATCGATAACGACGGCTTTAGTTGTGGCACAGTAAGGTTCAAACCGTTGACAAAAGTAAAGTGGCACTCCGAAATGATGAATTAAGGTCATAATGCTATGAAATTAAGACGGTTTTAAACGCTTTGAGCTACTCTGGTTGGGTCAGATAACAAACTGACATAATGGTCAAAAGGACAGAAAGTTTTGTTTTGGGCCTGTTGTCCCTGCGTAGCGCAAAACTCGTCAATGCACAACTACCGGTGCTAGCTTATAGCACATTCTTCATAGTGCAAACCCATCAAAATGCACTGAAAGCGCCAATTTCGATTCGATCAAGGCATAGGCTACAGTAGCAATTATTTACAATTATCTGTGTCTTTCACGTCAATTAATTCTCGCGTTGATTGTCGCAAACTAGGCGGCTCTTCTGCGTCTGAACACAGTTTGGGACAGTCATCAGCTTCAAGCACTTTCCCGGCTTTCCCATGTTCGTATGATAAATCCCTAGCGCGATCTATCCCTCTTTCTAGCCACTAACACTGATATCCTTAATCTCCAGGATCTTAGCATACGAAGCAGTACAATTTGACAACACTGATTCAGAGCGTTACATGACGTCAACTGAGCTAAGGCTACAGTAAAGCTCAGCTCAGGCCGACTGCCCTAGTCTATAAACCGCGTTTGTGGGCTTATCAAGCTATGCAATGCGGAGCGCCGAACCCTTTTATCACATACCGTCTTCCATGTCTATGCGAGAACTGAAAACTGCGTGGAAACAACAAATCGAGATGTTCTATTCCGGACAATACAATGAACAGAGCACAGCGATTAGAGAGTCTTCTTCATTTTGAGATTAAGAGGCCGGGAAGTGAAACGGCTATCTTCCTGTCCAATTTCCAACTGAATCTTCAGACTTGCATCCACTTCGTTCTTGGCGCTCCACGTCAGCGTGCGAATTAAGGTCATAAAAGCGTTGATTTCAGTGTCGTTTCCCTTGAATTTGAGATGAAAGCACTTTTCGCGAAGCAGTCGTTTCCATGAATCCACGATTTTCTCGATGAATCCAACGCTAACGACCATGTTGGCATGGAATTCGACAATGTGCTCTCGAAGGCAGAGAGCGTGCAGCAGACGGTCAGAGTCTTTGCTATCAAAGTAGAATCCATCGATCATCAGGTGGGTGAGCTGCGCATCGAGTAGCTGATGCTCGAGGAATTGAAGATAGCAGTTTCCGTCGGGCATTAGGTGATTGATGTCGATATCTTCGAATTTAATGTTGAATTCGATCATTTTCGCGAAAAAGTTGAACAGAAATTCGTCTCCCAGCATCGTGTCGTACGTACTGTAAAGTCGTTTCCGATGGGAAGCTCTTGTTCCGTTGATAATCGGCTCCAAATCGTGCAAAAACGTATGCAGATCTGCCGACTCAAAAAGTCGTCGACCAGGAAACTCTCTTCTATTGTCGGCAAGCGTGAATCCATCGAATCGCACAAAATTCGGCCTGTTCCAGAAGCTCGCCTGTAGGTCCTGAAGCGAAATGAGATCATAGGCAGCGTGATTATTGTTATCGGCCGGCTCCTTGACGATACAGTACCTACATCGGCTAATATCTTGCCTCTTGCCTTTCTTCATAAAGATTCTGATCGCTGTTGATGAGTCCTCGAGGTCAGTGGCATACGTACTCCAAATGGACGTCTCGAGCAGCGTGGAGAGTCCGTGGATGGATGCAAGGGAGAGTTGAGCGCAGACCTCTTCGATAAACTCGAACGCGTGCACTGCGTCCATGACTACGGGAACACACACAATGAAATGAAGAGCAACATTGAGATTGAGGCTCTACGCAATTCAAGATTAGATAAGACGAGACTTTGCAATTGCACACGTTATACACATGATAAGATATTTTTGGCTCTGGAAACTTAATTCTGACAGAATCAATAGCAGCGCTTAACTTAACATGGCTCAGCTCCAAGAAAACGAAAGCAAATTGATATGCTTTGTGAATACGCGGCATATATGCAATAGACGAGAGTTGAACAAACGCGCCGGATTAGCTCAGTGGCAGAGCGTCTGTCTTGTAAACAGAAGGTCGCAGGTTCGATCCCTGCATTCGGCAGCCGAATTTTTATTTTCACGTGATAAGCATTCAGCTCGTTTGAGTAATCGTCCTCAAATAGTCAATTTATTCCCATTTATTCGATTTAAACATCATCAAACTTGATCTAATTACTTTGTTCTGTTTCAACCCATAAACTTTTGCTTGAAGTCGTCAGGCTTAGAAAAACAAGAATAAAAACACTTGTTTAGGTATTTTCTAAGCGTTGCAAAACATCTTCCCTGATGTCCATGTCCATATATGTTCTGGCAGTCTCACTGCTCGCCATGCCGGATTAGCTCAGTGGCAGAGCGTCTGTCTTGTAAACAGAAGGTCGCAGGTTCGATCCCTGCATTCGGCAGCCGAATTTTTGATGTTTCTAATGGCGTTTCTAATTTGAAAAATTAAACTTCAAAGTAGCTCGCGTTTTGGTAGTTGATTTAAAGTTGTCAGAAGTCTGCAAAACGTTAAAAATCTTAAAACGCACTTCAGTCAACCGCCTAATAGCGCCTTCTTTGTTTCTTTACCAGGCACGACAATGCCGAACGTGCACGATTAACCTTATTTAATGTACGTAGAAGAGCCAACCACCAATAAAATTAAAAACAACGCTATCAACAAAAATAGATTGCCGAATGCAGGGATCGAACCTGCGACCTTCTGTTTACAAGACAGACGCTCTGCCACTGAGCTAATCCGGCATGGCTAGCGAAGGGACTAGTCGAGGATATACGCATCGAGGAGGGTGACATTTGCTCCGTGTAGTTTCTAGTTTTCCCACATATTGTTTCTTTACCAGGCACGACTACGGTTACGACTATAAGTAAAACAAACCGATTTCAATCCAAATTGAACTGACTTTGTCTGAAGGTTCCTTTAAACAATCGATTTTCATTCTTAAGTGTGCCGGTAGCCAGTCAATATGCTCTATCATCTCGTAAATTAGTCCGTGAACACACGTGGAATGCGTCTCTACAATAAAGATTTAGGTCGGCTGGTGGCATCCTGACATCAAGAATTTCGTACTCACTGACGAGCGAATCACCGATGAAGCTAGAGAAGCAATGATTTGCGGTCCCATCATCTACGAGTGCTACGCTGTCACGGAGCCCGTTTTGGCAATGCTGCGTTCCGTCGAACCGGTGCAGAAGGGCGATCTTCTCGATGCCAAAAAGATTCGTCTGATGGTCACCACACACATTGCCAGATTGTGAACAAGCACCTCGAGCCCTTGACTTGACCTACAATAAAGCTTAATCGCAGGGAGAGCATCCAATTTCGGTTGCATCGGTCCGTCATCACGCTACATTTGCGAGCGCAGCGGACGCGTTTGGAAAATTTTAAACGTGAGCAAGTGCATTTACCTCATGAACATGAACATCGGACAATTCAGCAAAGACGCATGCTTACCCCGTTGTGCAGACAACAAGCAATCAGCCTATCTGCACGCGTTTGCATAAAATGAGCAAAAGTGAACTCCTACAGCGTCCTATCATGTGATATTATTTACGAAGTGTTGAGTCATGGTCTGCACTGATACTGTCTCAATCGCTATCAAACGAGGGAGGCATGGCGTGGTCACCGACCATCACCGACGTGAGGTGCGAACTCATCGCCTGACAACTGTAGATCTGCGGTCCACATCTAACGTCGAAGGCGCGATGCTTTTATTCATCAACGCGGAGTCCTATTGCGTAGCTGCAGCGGCGCAAGGAGAGTCAGACGAGCAGAGATCGTTGTGCTTGATTCAGTTGGTCTTCGTAAACAAGGCCGATCCAGTCTTCGCCGACAATGTGCTTGAGCTTGTGGAGATTGAGAACGGGCATCCGGAGGTTACGGTTGACGATTTCATGTTCGATTACAATATTACAGACGGTTTTTGCTGCAAAACGGTCACAAATCTGCGTTTCGTGGGTCATTCCCGACCAAATGGAGGTCGCACAAGAAGCTGCTGGCGACAGAATCATTTGACATTGCCAGAGACGGCCAAAATGCACTACAAAACGTCTGCAATATTGCAATTACCTGATCGGAAGTACTCTGGACGTTTGGACCTCTTACGCTGCGCATACACAGATGAGGTGCAGCCACGTGAGCACTTCATCCGGTGATGAACGCTTTAGACGGTGTTGCTTACGGCAACAAGATTTATTAACAATTGAATAGCTTTGTACATGAGATAACGATTTCAGTCCTTTCCCTTTGCTGTGTAGTACATCCAGTAAACCAGATTCAGAATTCCAAACGATATTGGAAAGACCTTTTGGCAAAACCTGTCCAAGTCTTCGCCGGACCATTTGGAGAACAGTTTCGGCGTTACTATCCTATGAGATCGTCTCGTTTTCTTCTTCCACTGATTCACGTACAGAATTGCTCGGTTCGACGCATCGCGCTGATGGTTCGGGGTCGAAATAGGTGTCCTCGGCTCAGGGCATTCGATGAACGTGGCTCCTGAGCGCTGAAAAGTGAATACGTTTGACGACTTCTTGTGCGGTGGTGGCGGCGGAGGCGGTGGTGAGGTTTTGCGTTGGAGAGCAATCTCCTGAAGAGAGAAAAACGATTTCGTGGCTAGCGCTGTGAAATTTAGCGAAACAGTTAGCGTGTCAGCGAGCAGCAGAAAGCGTTGGTTAGTTTGCGTGCGAGCAGAACTGACAACTGGAAACGTCGCACATTCATCAAAATGTCACCTCACGCGAATTGTGAGACAAAGAAGCGGCGTGGCTGCCACTCGGCCTCACATCTCTCACCTTCCACCTATTGAAGAACTTTCGCTCAAGGTGCTCCTGATGCTCGTGCACGTCGTCCTCGTTCATAAAATCAGATCGCTCGCTGAAATGTCGCTGCGGCATCTGTCGCGCTGCTTCTTTCTCCAAGATTCCCACCATCGCGAGCTCCACGATCGAAAGGAAGATGTACCCGACACAGCCGAACATGAATAGATCGAGTCCTTTTACGTAAGACACCTAGAATAGCGTCAGCTGCGTTTGAAATGAGCATTGTGCTTACTTACCTTGGGAAGTGATCGAGCCACGTTGCTGTATTGAAGTGTAAGTGCCATAAGGGAGGAAACGCCGAGAGTGACGCGTGCGGGAAGTGAACGGCGGTCAAGCCAGAAGGAAATCCATGAAATAAGGACCTAAACGACAGGATTGTATGACTGGAAAAGTGGCTGCAGAAGATCTGAATACCATGCAGTAAGTGGGGAGGTAGATTTGTAGAATGTAGAATCCATAAGATCGACGGAAGAACAATTTTATGTTGAGCTGAAAGAGAGAATTCGATTGAAAGTCGGTTCAAAATGAAAAAATCACCAAAACGCGAGCGGCTTTAAATTTAAAAGTTGGAAAGCAACATTAAAAAATTGACTGCCGAATGCAGGGATCGAACCTGCGACCTTCTGTTTACAAGACAGACGCTCTGCCACTGAGCTAATCCGGCATGTCTAGCGAAGGGACTAGTCGAGGATATACGCATCGAGGAAGGTGACATTTGCTCCGTGTAGTTTCTAGTCTTTTTTGTTCCACTTTTTGGTGCTTTCTCAATACGACGCCTCGAGATGAACGTTTTTGGTTTGAAAATGGCCAAATTGTAGCGAGCGTTAACGATTGGTGATGCTTGGAATGCGATTCAATTCAATATTTGCAGAAGACTATTGAATTGGGATACTAAATTGCTCATTGCTCATTAATCACACACAAAAAAAAAAAATAGAATGCCGAATGCAGGGATCGAACCTGCGACCTTCTGTTTACAAGACAGACGCTCTGCCACTGAGCTAATCCGGCATGGCGAGCATAGTGACCGCATTTGTATAACACCTAACAGAGCACATTGCATAATAATGCTGTCGCGATAGATATTAGAATGTCCGAGAAAATCTGTCTTCACTCGATGTAATAACAAATGTGCTGTCAATGCGGAAGACGCTGACGTGTCGCGTCCACCTCAACTGACATTGCGCTCGCCGCACACATCGATTGCTTGCGAATGCTTACCTGGTCCCACACGCCGGCCGGGTACTGGAACGTCGCTTTTTCGTGAATGTAGTGTGTCATATGGAAAGTCGGGAAGGTTAATGTCGCCGATGATCTCCACCGGAAGTCCGTGCCGCTTCCAATGCAGTCGAACTTTGCCCACATTGTACGAATAGCTCTCAAACACCTAATACGGTCCAGTAGGGAATACACTACCGGGCTGCCTTTGCGCGCTTACCGTTGTGCACTCTACGCGATCCATCGGAAAGAACGTGAAATCCATATCGCACGGAGACTCGACCAATATGCTGAAATGTTTCTTTTTACAATTAGAGAGCCGGAGATGAGTGATTCATCAATCAGCGCGCGCGCAATCCAAACAATTGACGCAGCTGCTCTCAATATCTTCTCCACACTTACCGGTAGTTCATCCACACCTGAAACGCACTCATAATAGAACTGAAGCGATGAGGCTGTTGCTTACGGTTCCGTTGGGGTGGATGGCGAGGAAGATGTTCGGTGTGGGGCTGTGATGGACGCTGGATGATTTTGAGTTTATTAGGCAGACCTAAAAAGGCATTATTGAGGTTGTGGGGCTACTGCTGGCATTGAAAGCATTGAAATTCATCCTCGGGGGCCAAAAAAAATTAAATATCTCATCATTTTTGAAATATTGAGGTTTGTTTCAAGATCTGCTACAATAAGTTCCTTTGCAAACGAGCCAAAACACCAATTAACGAAAAAAAATTCAATAATTGATGAAATTTCCGCAAGTCAAAGCAATTACTGGTGTTCGAGCTTCACCAAACGACTCCACTCATCTCAATTCCTTTCAACTTACATTTGGAATCCACAAACTATCGACCATTCGATGCGACAGCGACAGATTCGCCAGACATTCCGCTCCTTCCTCTCTCTAAAATCCAACTTTTTCCCAATTCTCCACAACTACAGCGCAAACCTCAAAGTTAAGACCTGGATCATGCCATATTTGCGACAATAAAATGTCCATTTTTGAGGAACTGTGGATTTCAGAGATTTCGGAGACTTTTTGGATGAGTAGCTCAACATCGACGTCGACTCCTTTCATTGACGGAATGACATTCCGGTCGTAGTTTTTGAGAATGTCAGTTAGAATTCTAAAAAATCATGAGTTTGAAGCGAATTCAAGCAGTTGACTAATTACCTCGTGGCTGCTTTTTCGGCTTGTCCAAGAACGCACACTTCTTCTTCTGATGTCCTTGATAGGGTCACTGAACATTTAATCGCACGTTAAAAGGTCTGAATTTTGGTCGTTTTCACCTTCACAGCTTCCAGAACCCGACCGCTGGAATCCATCGCGGCACTCGCACGAAAACGCCTCTTCGCCGTGTTTTTTACAGTAGGAAGACCGTAAATCGCACATGTCACACGATGAGACTAGACCTAAAGGTCAATTTTCGTTATGGAATGCATTTCTGAAAACGATGTCACAAGAGATGACGCTGATATTAGTTATTAATTGTCTCGAAGGAGATGGGGACGAATTGTGGGTCAAAGAACAGCAATAGCTAAGCTAAAATAGGAGGCTAAAAAGTGTGGATTGTAGGCTGGTGAGACTCAAACTTGTCAGAATTGTTTGATCGATCGATTTGAATACCATAAATATCTGGTCCGTAATGAGCGTCTAAGCCGCAGTGGGCGCCAAACTCGTTCAAAATACGGTTATGAGCGACAAATCGAAGATTTCACATTGTTTATTCTCATTTCTTGGCAATTTTAAACTTATTTTGAGTCAAATCAAACGATGCAACACTTAAATGTGGCCTAAAAGCTTCGATTTGGTGATTTGGGCCACCATAATCACTATTTAGATAGTTTAAGGGTCAATTTAGAGGTGAACACGTCTTATAACCGACTTTCTAACCACAAAACAGAGTACTGACCGCATTGCTACAGTACTACAAAACCAACCTCGAGCGAAAACAGGCGGATAGGCAATTTGAGCTTCAGCAGAAGCAGAAGCCGCCGCCGCTGCTGCTGCTGCTGCACTTCCGAGCGAGAGTACCACAAACGCTATGACAAGCACGAGCGCAGATTCATCGCGTCGCATTCCTCAACAATCGACGACCTCATGCGGTACGCCTTGTTCCATTCGACGGCTTCCGCGGCTCCTCTCTTCAGCTACAAATGCAAAATTGAGGGCGGTTGCTGATTATGATGACGATGAAGCTCGTGAAACATACGCGCACGAGAAAATATTTATACAAACTCTGAGACGTTTGTTTACAAGCCGCAAACGCGCGACAACTGTGCCCATTGCGGTCAACGCAAGGACAGAGGAGGAGGACAAAACGGCGGTGGTTCTTTTCGTTCGACGCTCTTCCTCTCTTGCTCCTCGCTCTGTCCCGTCATCAGATCATCGAATATTATCAATTTCCGACCGACTAACATATGTTCTCGGCTCGTTCGGAACACGGTAATTTGACACCAAAAATCAGAAAAAAATTTAATGCTCCCCAAACCGACAACCGCACCAAACCAACGTGTTTTGATCGTTTTAGGGGGGTCGTTCTGAAAAAAAGCCAGTCTTCTGTGCATATTCATGTCGCGGTAGGACGTCAAAATAGTGCGGATTTCACGGTTAGACGCGCCAAAGACAAAAGCGGAATGCGAGAAAGAAAACAGAGAATGAGTGGTGGCGGTGATGACGGAGGCGGTCGGAGGCTAACGCGATGACCACCGCCCAAATGATTGATGTCTAAACATCGCGGATCGACTTGAGGTACTCGCGATAAAGTGTTAGGGATATTAATGGCGGCAGCGGTGTGGATGATAGAGGAAGTTTTGACTCTCGCTTGTGGCGGCGGCGGTGGTGGGCCGACTGGGAGCAATCTCCGAAGTTGCTCTGGCGATCGACATCCACCGACCGACGTAGATCATCGGATCGAGCGTGTGCGAGGAGAGCCTCCGGTGATGAACGACGAACAAACCGACTATTGACACACAATTGACAAATGGCGAATGGCGGAGGTTATTATTGACAAAATGGCGCTCTTGTTCTAGGCTGTTGCAACTTTTGAGCTACAAAAAAAACGGTGATTTGGCGGAGTTTTGAGCGGGAAAGTGGTTTAACGTTTTGGATGTTCGCGACCGGTTGACGCGAATAGAAAAGAACAACAAAAAGGACATTAATGAGGTTTGCTTGTTTTGACTGTCGACGAGACAAGAGATGCGCGTGTAGTCAACCCTTTGGATAAGCGAGGCGTGATCAGTTTCACAGCTTGTTTGACGTTCTAAGTCGAAAACTACCCGTTACGCACCAAATTAGCCAGTCATGGGTTTGATAACAGCTCAAGCCTGTTCTTCAATCTAGTAAGACGGTTACGCTAACGTTTTCAGCGATTTTCGTTAATTTTTCACGGATTGAACATTAAAAATGCAAGTTTTTCCCAATTTTTACCGATTTATCGGTGCCGATACATCTCAGCAATGGTCACCGCGCCATATGACCCTACAGCGAATTCAAACGATGTAATTCATCAGCCTGAACGTTGTGTTTCTGCTTCTCCTGACACTGTCGCTATAGATCGGCACACAAATTCAGGAATCGATCTAATCGTAGGCCAATCTGTGAACAAATCCTACTAACTCATGTCATCCGTGGAGCTGGACACCTAACGAACCAATCTCCTTCCTGTCATACACGTTTTAATTGTTTACTGGAACGTATCAGATTGCAAAACAAATGTTTTGAGAATACCGTAATCCCTATAAAGACAGCAGTGATGTCGCTGAATCAATTCACTGAGCAGTCCGGTAACAAATGATCGCGCAGGTCACGTTGATACAGAACTCGCGCAGTATTCCCTATATTTTGATTGGATCGGTCAGAACGCTATAAGATCATTACAAACGAAAGTTTTTGGGATTTTGTGAAAATATAGTGTCTAGATTATGTTTCTTCGCCTTTTTTCGACGCTTTGATGAGAAAAACACAGGATGACCACTAAAAAGAGTCACCCTCTAGACTAGAAAACTGCGTTTTGATGGGATTTTGTCGTCCTATTTGCATTCATTCGGTATGTGCCGTCTGCTGTCCAACAAACACGGATGCGCACCTAGTTCGGACCTCAAGTTGAGTGTCTATGCAGTAGCGGAGTGCAACTAATTGGAAATCAGCCGTTTGAAGCGCACTGTCGACTCGGATTCTCTTGTGATGCGAGACTGATCAGGCCTCTATTCCCCCCTGCATCTCACATCAGTCAGTTCATTTTCAGCCAACTTCAACAGTGCCGTGTTTCTGCGCTTGCGTTGCACACAAACTACAGCCGTTGTTTTGAAGCGATTTCTGATCCCTGAACTGCACTTCCCTGTTCCATTACTTCCGATTCTGTCGAATTGATTTACAAAGTGATTTCCAATCTGTGGAACGCGTTCTTTCCTAAGCCAATGCTGGCTGTTTACCAGGCTTCGTAGGGCGCACCGATCGAGTTACCAGGTTGCATACCTAACAGTGCTTGCTATGTACTACAGTACAAGGAAGTGCATCTCGTCAGGCGCCCATTTGTCACGAACTCTCAAAGTGTGTTTTTCAATCTGTGCAACGCTTTCTTTCCTTTCTATTTTGTTGTCTCCTGTCTTGATGCATCGATTAAATTGTGCAAAAAGCTCCGCCGTTGCTCGTGCAGCAATAAGTCTCCATTTCGTCGTTTCCGTCGCTTCGCGCTGTCAGACCAACAACCTTTTTTGCAGCGATTTTGCCCACACACGTTGAAAAACTTGATTCAGTGGTTTACGTGCGCTTCACCGTTGTGTTGACTCGTCTTTGCGCGCGACTCAAACTCGAATTCTTTTCGCACTCTTTCTTGTTTTGTACTTTTGTCTGATAAATGTGACGTTTTTCTGCCTTTGACTATAAACTACGAAAATAGAGACGAGGAGCGAAGAACTGCTGCTGCTGCTGGTGCTGAGAGACTCGTTTCGCACTGCTCTTTACCCACCAATTGTTGCCTCTCCTATCACACACGTCGGCAGTGCGAGTCGAGAACGGCGCAGCAGTCTCTATCGTTCGCTCCAACGCGGTCGTTTGTTGCTTGTATCGTTTGCGGAAGGAAGGAAAATGGTAGGTTCTTCACGTGCTTCTCTGTTTTTCGCTATTTTCGCAAATTCATGCTTGTTTTCAATCGCATTTCTTTTCAGGTGGAAAATACCGATATGCCGATGCAATCGGGTTGCAATTGCGTCATGGTCGGCGCTGCCGTCATTGTTGCGCTTTCGTCAGTCGCGATCTACTTCTATCTGACTGGAAAGAATGGATCTCCGGAGAAGAAAAAGGATGTAAGCAAACAATCCATTCATGTCAGTGTTTCAGTTGTGTTATGATGTGGTTCAATGACGTCTATTTGCTTTTTGGCTGCTCCAAAACGTGCATTTGCATCGGAATATTATGTGAAGCACATCGTTTTAAATTGCGATAACGCGGAAGGCAGTCTAAACTCAGCAAAAAATGCGTTTGCCGTTTTCAATAATTGCTGCTGTTGTTTCAGTTTTATGTGAACTGGTTTAAGAGTAATTTAGCGATCAACTAAGCCGATTGAGGTTACTGGAGTTCATGATAGTTTTCATAATGTTTGTTCCGCCGCTTATTGTTAGCCGCATTGCCTTCAGCATGCGCTCAATTGTCATTTCATTTGTTGCGATTTTGTGTTCGAAAGTTTAATATACGTTTCCCTAGCCATATTTTTTTAGATTAGTCAGAAAAAAAATGAAAGCGACAACAAAATTATATTGATTCTATTAGATTCCGGTTTTTTAATAGAGGAATGGCGTTTAGAGGTCTCTTGAAACAACCAAATTTTGGGTTTTTTGATTTAATAATGTATGGACCACGCTACTGCAAAGCGGTCAGTACGTCATTGCTCTTAGAAATCCTCTGTATTCTTGTATAACCGTATTATAAATGCTGTATTAATATTATTATTGTTTTAGAAGAAGATCACTCTTGTCGATCCCAATGTGAAATACTCGTTGCCCTTGATCAAGAAAACCGTCGTGAGTCATGATACTCGCAAATTTCGTTTTGGACTTCCCTCTGCTGAGCATATTCTTGGACTGCCCGTTGGTCAGCACATCTACTTGAGCGCGAAGGTATTTTAAGCGAAACTTAATAATACCGTTTGTAACGCAACAATTGCAGGTTGACGGAAAGCTGGTTGTTCGTCCGTATACTCCCATTTCAAGCGACGACGACAAGGGATACGTTGAACTTATGATCAAGGTCTACTTCCGTGGAGTGAACGACAAGTTTCCCGACGGTGGAAAAATGTCCCAACATCTGGAAAGTCTGAAGATTGGAGATTCGATTGACTTCCGTGGTCCAAGTGGTCTGATCATTTACAACGGAGAGGGACATTTCACTGTGCAAAAGGATAAGAAGAGCGAACCGGTCAGCCGACGTTACAAGAAGGTTGGCATGATTGCTGGTGGTACTGGTATTACACCTATGCTTCAAGTATGTTCAATTCGTCGTTATTTGTCTCATTGGCCATAATTTAGATAATCACGGATATCCTCAAGAACGCTAAAGATTCAACTGAGCTTTCTCTCCTGTTCGCTAATCAGTCAGAAGCAGATATATTGTGTCGTGAAGAGTTGGAATCGCTCCGCGATCAATACCCGGACAGATTCCATTTGTGGTATACGATTGACCGTCCTGCCGTTAACTGGGACTACTCTTCGGGATGGATTAACGATGAAATGATTAGCGGACATCTTCCCTCGGCTCATCAAGAAACGGCTATTCTGCTGTGTGGACCCCCTGGTATGGTCAATTTCGCATGCATTCCGAATTTGGACAAGTTAGGTCATCGTTCCGAATGCGTGTATATCTTCTAATTGTTTGCTGTTCATTGTTTTGTGTTATTGCTGTTGTTCTTTTAAGATGGTGACTTGGATAGTTTTTATGAGTCGGCAATAAAGTCTTGTGACCCTGGGTCCTGTCATGCACTACACCATGACTGCAATCGGTTTTTTTTGGCAATAGGGGCCTCTGGCTTTCAATGCCTTTGCAGAGTGCATTCGTACTCGTCATTCGAGGCACTTTCTTTATTTGGCTTTTGACCGTCTCGTCCACCGCTGCAAACCAAACAAAGACTCACCGCTAAACACTGACCACCAATGTCTACCAGTGGCAAACACCTAGCAACGTTCGGTAGCCATAAAACTCCTTTCATGCGCTTGTAGTGCAAATACGGCAGCGAAATTCGAAACATTCATTGGCAGCTTGAATCAGCGGTTTTACAACGAACGCTGCGATGTATTTAAGGCGGAATGCAGCGCCTAAGAAATCATATTCTCTGTTTCCTCCTTTGCCTCGACATGTTCTGCTACTACTCGACGCTTATTGTGCTCGTTGTCGTGTCTGCGAAGCTGGCTGAAGCTTGCAGCGCCGGTGGAGTCAACGGCGACGACAACCGAGTCATCCAGAACCCCACTTTCAATCTGGACTTTAGTCCTCCGGTCGCCTGGACCTACCCGGAGGCTCAGGCGCAAGTCAGTCAGTCGTTCTTCCCCGGTCAGTCGCTGACGCAGTCGGAGGCCAACATCAAGGCTATGTCGGACATTGAAGCTTCCGTAAGGAGTCATTAATAGTCTAAAAATGACGCAAAATAATGCCATTCCAGGCCCTATCAGCCGTTGTCGACTCTGGTTTTCCTACCCAGGGTGTCGTCATCCGTAGCTCGTACAGCGCGCAGGAAATCAGCGATTGCAAAAAGGCCGGAACTGTTATGACCATGGCTGGGCAGCGCTTTGGTTACGTTGAGTCCGGTGCGGTCGTCAAGCTCTTCACCCCAACTGTCGCCACACTCTCGCTTGTCGACTGCATGAACCGCAATTTCTACGCAACGGCTGCGATGCAGCGTATGCTTAAGAGCGTAATCCTATAGACTTCAATATATCTGTTTAGCAACCGTGGTGGACTACGCCGTTCAAGCAACCGTCCAGATCGAGGGAATCACCGGATCAAAGTTCCAGATGCGCCAGATCGCCACGCAAATGATGGTCGCGATGAACTTCCGCTACAGCGCTCGCTTCGTCTCCGAAATCAAGGTTCAGTAAGCCGCCTGTTGTCCTGGTCGTAGCACTAGTAACTTATTCAATTCGCTGTGCGTATATCAACAATAAACTCATTCATTCGCTGTTTTTGTCTGTCGATTTACTGCAAAAAGCCATGAATAGCAACTTCGGCTGCGATCCAGAGTTCCCGTAGTCCAACTAAATTCTTCCAGGAACAGCCAACCAGCCAAAAAGTTCTCAGTGTGCGCGCTGGATTGGACATATGCTAGAAAGCTTGTCCGCGAGCTTCTATCGACATCGTTTTGATGACTGATTTCATTCAATTCAGCGAACGAAAGCAGGCAATTCGCGAAGGGATTCCAGTGTCGCTACAGTATCTCGAAGATTCTGAGTTGCTGTCCGCAACTTTTCGCAATCTCCAGCGAGTTGTGCGAGCTTATAAATTGAAAAATGCGATGACAACTTGGTGACTGTCGATTCGGCTAATCAGCGAATTCTTCCGAAAACAGTCAGATACCACCGTTATGTGCTTTTGCATTTCCAAAAGAAGTGAAAACGCGACGACGTAACGTGTTCGTTAACACAAATAATGTCGTAATCAGTCGAATCCGCTCGTATAATAGTGAAATTTATGCTTTGTCAAGTCATATACAAATTAGTGGATAAAACAAAAATGCACCTTTGCGAGGATTTGAAGATAAGAAAGAAGAGAAAGAGAGGTAAACAACCGCCAAATGCTGTTTTTGTTTTAAACAAGAAACAAATAAAAACTCAAGTGACAGAAGATATGAGAGACGGGTTGGAAATAGGTAAAGGTAAAGCAAGATGTCGAATTGATAAAAAAAACGTCCGCATCGCTACCAACTATGCGGTGTTATAAGTGACCAAGACTAGGTACTGAGTTAGAATTTGAGACAAAAACGAAGAGGAGACGAAGAAGGAGACAAGGCATTTGGTAGGGGAGATACCTAGAATGGCAAGATTTGCGCTTTTTACAGGGCCGGGCATATACAAGTGACGGATGGATGTGCGCGGCGAGGAGGAGAGAAGGAGATCATCCTACATCGCTGGGAATAGTCGAAGGTGAGTGGGGAGATGAGCGTAAACTGAAGGGGGAAAGTGGAGAAATAGAAACGGAAAGTGGATTAGGTTATTAGGGGGGCACATAAGGAGGGGGAAGACGCTGATTGGAAGCGGCCGTCTTCGGACGAGGACTCGCACCGGCGGTGAGTGGTGGAGGAGGCTTGTAGAGCGGATTATCATGGTGCGAGACCACAAGAGGGGGACGCTCCTCTTTCACGAGCATCGGACTGGCGACGGTAGCGTTTTCTTCTTCATGTGGCACTTCTTCCGGGAAGACAACAGGCATTCCTGAAAGAGATCTCATCATAATTGGGTGAAAAACCACATTTTGTCACGATCATTTCCACCCCATAAACTCAATTCATTGCAGAATTGAGCGTGTATACAGTCGAAATTTCCCAGTTTTGTGCAATAAACCCGTTTGAGCTCTCAAATTTCAACTGCAATAACCCCCATTTCCCACAGCGGACCACAAACCTTTGGAAACGTAGTCAGCGGATTGTTTCTTCTGCTCAGCTTTCCGACGGAATGAAAACCAACAGATGAGAGCGCCGATAAGCACGACCACGACGAGCAAAACGAGAAGTACAACCGGCAGCAGCATTGCGTCACTGGCGGGCTGCGCTTCGGCTTCTTTCACGGTAACTTCACTCGCATTCATGTCGCCGACTTCGGTGAACGGCGTGGTTGGCGCGTTTTGGGGACGATCACAGTTCCCGAACAACTCCAAAGCGACCTGAAAGCACAGCAGATGAGAGAGGAAACAAACGTAAATCCGGCGCAAAATTTTGCCGTTGAAGATCGAGTGTAAAGCGAAACGCAATTAGCACTTGGCGAGACCGCGCCCAAAACAATAAAAAACGCTCTTACCGAATTAACGTGGAACTGGACTCCCATACTGCGGACAAACTCAATTTTCGCCTTGTTGTGCGCTTTCGACACCGACATCTCAGTCTTGATCGCGTTGATCGCAGAGCGATGGCAGAACTTGTGCGAAATTGTGCTATTCGACCATTTCAGCTCAGTCTTCGAGCCCTTCGCCTTGATGCTGAGGATCTGCACGTGTTCCGGATGACTACGGTCATAGAGCGAAGTGGAGAGCCGATCGACAAAGTTAACCAGAGTAGACGGTTCCTTGGTGAGCTTGTCGATGCTTGGCTCGAGGAGCATCGCGAAGCGATGGTTGCTTGGAGGAGCATCTTCCACAGTGACCTGGAAGGCACTGGACGTCACCTAAAAATACGAGTAATAAATTGTGTTGAAATGGGAACCGGATGCGCGCGCGCGATTGGAGAATCCGTTTACGACAATTAATTATGCGCCAAGAAAAGTGTTACAATCGAAGATGGAGCCATAAAAGGAGGGAGCAGATGGTTTCATAGCAGCGAAGCAAGGTCGCGCTCATCGGCCCCTCAATCAATGTGATATTTTGTCGCGCACTGTGGCTATGATTTCTTCTAGGCGCTTCTTCCTCAATCGCCG
This sequence comes from Steinernema feltiae, assembly GCA_007213375.1. Classification (NCBI taxonomy): domain Eukaryota; kingdom Metazoa; phylum Nematoda; class Chromadorea; order Rhabditida; family Steinernematidae; genus Steinernema; species Steinernema feltiae. The sequence continues at coordinate 56,532 of MQUG01000155.1, forward strand.
GTTAGTTCATTAGGCGATTTGGCGAGGAAAGCAGGAAGGAAGGTCAATCGAGTGCGTCGTAGAGTGTCAGAAATCAGGATAATCCTCAATTGTCTCTCACAATTAACGGATTAGCGCGCTCGCTGCGCGCTCTGGACACATTATTGACAAACGGCCGATGCGCATGCAGATGGGTTCTTCGCGCGGTGGTCAGTTAATTCTTCTTTTGCAACAAGCGCAAACGGCCTGCGGACACGATAAACAATTGCCTCAAGAGGATGAGGCGGCGGCAGCGGTTCTCCACCAATATTATCTTAAGAATTGCATTTGCATAAATTGTGGCGGCGCCGTCGACCGCAGATTCTAATCGGAAAGGAAATGTTTTGAATGGGCTGAGAGAGGGGTAAAGTTGACAAGGTCAAGAGTGGTAGTAGCAGGAAACGGCGCTGCTGCACACAATTGGCGTTCACATGTCAAACGGCCGCAGATTAGATTAGAAGTGACATTGGAACACGTATTTGTTTAAATTTGCGAACATCTGACATGATATGAGCTGTCACCGCGCGGCGCTGTTTCACTTTTCGACGTGTCAACAGCGATTAATTGCGGAGGTTAAAAGTCAGAAAAAGCGAAAATCCGATTGTTTTTCAACCTTTTGAAGCTCTATATTTAGATCTCGTTTGAGGAAAGCATCCGTGCTACTCACCTGACGGGCAGAATCGCGAGCTTCCAGTCGGAATCCAAAGTCTCCCTTCTCCATCGGCACTCCACGCATCTGAGGCTTGCCACCAACAATCGTGAGGAAGTTCTGGCTAGCGATCGTTGCGTGTACGGACAGCAGAAGTTGAGTTTCATCGCCGTCTTCGGCGTCGAGGAACGTCTTCGGTGGGATATTGAGAACGCAGACGATTCCGCTGAAATGAACATCGGTGTAAATCATTAGCTGTTGGATCTTTTATCCGCCCGCCAGCACCCAGTTGCATAAACAACTCATACATAATTAACCAGTGCCGACAGCGCGCTGGCGCAACTCAACCTGCCGCCAATCGGGCCAATAACGGAGCAAACCGTTCGGCTATTAGCCATCAAAAGATCATCCGTGATATCTGCGCGCGCGATCGGATATCGCAATTAGAAATGTGAATCCCGTCGCTCTCCTGTGCCACCAATTATCACCGGCAGCACATAGTGGGCCAATTAGCGCTTCGGAGAATGATCCACAGCCAATCACCAAGAGGAGCCTAATCAGACGTACCGTTTGCATTTGAAGGACGGAAGCGAGTTCATGCGGACGGGTGCGTTGTCGTTCTCAGCCTTCCGGGTCGTTCGCATCGCTGGTACCTCAGTAACGGTCTCAACGTCCTCATCGTGTTTCCGTTCGTCGCGTGTGGTAACGTGACCTTGTCGAACCTACAATAGACAAAGAAGTCATTTTTGGCAACTTTAAGACAGAGAAAGAGAGAGCGAGACACCTGCCGCCCGCGACTAAAGGATTACGCGCGTCGTCTCGGTTGTAAAACCCGGCAATTAGGCAGGCGGCCAGTGAAAACATACAATTTCCACTTTAACCCCTTAAACCAACAATGCCCCCTTGTTCTCCCTAAAAACGGGTGAATAATCTCGCTCTCGTCTGCACGCGCGTTTCCATTTTCTCCCCAAATTGTCAACATTTACGATAAGCGACGTGTCCGAACACCCGCTTCCTTGTGTTTCTTCCTCGCTGCGAAACGCGTTCAATTTCGAGCTGAGCTAAATGGGTCCCTAAAGAACTTTTTTCCGGCTTTCCTCTCCCCTCAGCTGTTGGCTCAGCGCGTAAAGTGCACATTTTGTAATAACCTCAAAACGGGCGCGCGCAGAAGAGCACAATAGGACGACGCTGCGACGTCCACGTCGTCCAACGCCACCGCTATTCAGAGAAGAAGCAATAAAACATCCACGCGGCCCCCTTATCAGCAAAAAGCAAACGTGCAGGTGTTCCGCACGACCATGAGCGAGCGGCGAGAGGAGGTGACCGGCATGGATCGAACCCACAAACAAAACAACGTACCGAGAATTCAACGGCGTTGTCCACAGCCGTCTGCACGGTCTGCATGGCATCCTCATCGAGTTCAGAGCACGAAATGCGCCAGAGTAGAACGGCAGTGTCATCGGTTAGCTCTTTCTTGGTCTCGTCGCTGAGAATGTCAGTGGTCGCCATTACGGTGTTCTTCTGGGCGAACGAGTAGATGCGAATCTCCTGCACGGGAACATCGTAATTCTCTGCTTGCTGTTCCATTTCAGCGCTGAAAATTCTTGTTGACTAAAGTTCAAGTGTACAAGCTATGAGCTACCGTTGCTCGGAGAGCGAGAGGTCAGACATCTTGTCGGCAACGTAGTACTCAAGCCAAACAGTCGACGATTCGCCGCAGGGATTCGCAAATTCATCCTTCGCAGTAATGGTGATATTGTTGGCAAATCCTAAAGGTCAGATGGCAAAAGTGAGAATTCCGATGAATCAACGGGTGACTCACCTTTTCCGGCTACAGACACCACAAACTTTCCGACATCGTTAGTTTGTGGAATTCCAAACAACGTCTCCTCTTCGTACAGCATCCATTTGGGGAGCGGGGTGCCAGAGTCCAACTTCACAGAGAGATCCGAAGCGCCCAAGTGAACGAGAAAGAGTTGACCAACGTGAACGAGCTTCTTCTCCGGAAGTTTCACTTTGAGGGGAGTAGAGTTGACAAGCGTCAGCGCCAGCGACGCTATCAGCAATAGGAGCGGTGCTTTTCGCGGTAGACGACCCGTCATTTGTGCCTGAAAAGTGATAGATGACCGAGCAAGAAATATGTATTTGGCAATTAGCCGTGAGCGAGAGCCACCTGCGGGCAGGCGACTCAAAAATTACTCGCGCGCTCCTTTTCACGGACTGTGTAAAAACGGTGGCAGCACAAGTGGTTCGTTTGCGTCGCGCAAGCGGGAGACAGAGTGAGAAAATACGGCAGCACGGAGAGAAGAAATACGATCACCCTCTCTCTGCCTCCTCGTTTTTGGCTTTACCCGCGCGAGTTATGCAATCACGCACCGGGCGCGCGGATATCGCGATCATGCAATTATAATCCATTCGGCAAACTGTCGAGTGAGCTGTGTCGCGGGGTTAAAAATAACGATGCGACAAATAGGGCTAAGAGGTTCGTCTCGTCCTCTCTCTCTAGTGGCGGCGCGCGAGTGGCGCTGATCGGAACATACGGTGTTAAAGAAGTGGAGGGGCGACCGAAAGGTGAACGGAACGGTATCAGCTCCCGCCGTGAGTCATGATGAGAATCGCATCAGTCAGTGTGGCTCTCTCCAGGGGTGACAGCGAGCGGCGCGCGAGAGTTGCCCTTTCCCAGCTTCCTCTCTCTCTGGCGCTCAGTGCTTTTGGAGGGGATGGTTGCGCGCTGCGCGCTAACATCACATGCACTGCCTCGTTCGGCGACGATTGCGCGCCGCAGTCACCGCCACCGCCTCCGACGACAACGCCGCCCGCGCGACACATGGAAGAGGGAGGAGCTTGGGACTGTGCTGCTGCGCTCCTCTCTGTCTGAGACTGATCCGTTGCAGGTGGCAATCGGACTAATAAATGAATGGTCATATCAATGGGACAGCAAGTGCTCCTCCTCGGACGACGATCTTTGTCCACTCGCGCGCTATCGTCCAAGAATCGTCTCAATATGGCGCGCGCGAAAAGCCACAAGCGAGAAACAAAGCAAAATTTGAGCATTTGATTTGAGGGTGTGCAGCATGAGCGGCAGGAAATGAAATCAACGGCGAATTTAAGGTCAGAACCTTGATCAACCGAAGCGCGCACAGCTGCCATCACTGCGTCACCCACACACACACGCACACACGCTGCATCTTTTGCGGTCGTGATTAGCATTTCCTCTCGCTCGAGGCATTCCATCCGGGCCGCAAATAATATTAGTGCCATCGTTTGATGAATAATGGCCATCGGCTAACATCTCGCGCGCGCGCGCGCAATATTACTCGCATGCGCACACACACAAGTGTCATCTCAGCGCTCCCATCAACATATTACTTAAAAACTTTTCACAAAAATCCGTTCATCAATTGCGCGCGATCCTGCTGCGCCGCCAAAAATCCTGAGGGGCAGCAGCAGCGAATATAAATAAGTGATGAGAAATCGGAGGTTAGTGGAAGGCGCGTGTTGTAGCGGAGTGAATAATTCACGCTGGTCACACACACACAGCTGAAAGTTCTGTACAGATGACGTAGCGGAGAAAACAAATTATTCGCTCGCAGCGGTCGTAGCAAATTAGGAATGCAAATTACCTGTGCAATCGACAGCAGCGGCGGCGGCGGCGACGGAACCCCTCAAAACCGTAAATGGTAAATGGTTCTTCGCGCCCGCAATCGACTCGGACAGAACGATGTGAATATAAATTAAGGAAATGAGGCCAAATCGCTTTCTGATCGCGCGAGGGCATATTGGATGGAGCGTCTGCAAGCGCGCGAGGTGAACTTGGCGCGGCCAGTACGGTCGTGGACATTGGAATAAAAGTGAAAGGCCCGCAATGGTGGTCATCGCGCGGACGTTGGCAAGATGTGAGGAGCGGACGGGTGTGAGCCATTCGCCCCGGGGAATTGCTTTGTTTGACATTGCGGCCGTGGCGTGACTGCGAATGTCCATTTTCCGTTGTCCAGAGTCAATTAGTTGGAGGTGCGACAAGCGGTTCAAACGGTTCAAACAACTGGCGTTGGTCAGTCGATGGTGCTTAATCCGGAGAAAATCGCCTAATCGCGTGTGAATAATCGCCGCGAGTCTCTTACACAAACTTGACATTCCGAACAATTCGATTTGCGGCAGCGGAGGCGACGATCGGCGATCGGCAAACGAAAACAGAACGCATGCGAGAGCAGAAAAAAACAGGTTTAAACCTATTTCGATTCCCGGGCACACCACTTTGAAGATGTTGCGGTCACGGACAGTGCGCCCGCGCGAGAGGCGCGACACCTGTTGCAAAATCACGAGTGACTGACAACCGAGCGCGCGCGCGCCCTCGCGCATCACCATATGGAAATGTAAAGGATGAATGAAACTAATTTAGAGTACGCGTCCGCCTTCAAAAGGGCATCGGCCATCAGCTCGGCCAACTCTCCCGGGAGCGCATCACTCATTTGGTCGTCACACAAAACCACCCCCACTGACTGCTGACCTGGACACAAAGCGCGAACCGACAATCCGAGAACAACAGAGAGAGAGAGGTGCCGCTTATCTAATTAATTTATTCGGCCTGCCGCCTCTCTCTTTCGGACTGTCGTTGTGGTTTTGGCGTACGGCGATCGTATGCCAACACTGCGATGACACCACCCTCATCATCACACTAGGTGTGAGGGCATGCGAGGAGTCGCGCTCTGCGTCAAGAGTCATCAGCGCGCCTAAGCCTCTCTGTATACACTCTAGATGATCCCGCCCTCGAGAAAGTCAGCACGACAACGGTCAAGCCACAATCAATCACTCACTTACGATTCGACAGATCCTCTCTTCTCTCTCCATCTACAACAACGCAACAAGTGCGATAATGAGGTTTTCACACGTTCAAAGAGATTTTCATCACGATTTCGCTTCTCCTGCTGTTAAGACGCAAAAGGAGGGAAGTGCGAGAACAGCGCAATCAGGCGAGCTGCTCGGTCTTTAATCGTCGGCGGCAATTGTTTTACGAAGTCACTTATGACTTTTGAGAGGTCGAAAGCCAATTTGCAAGACAGATTATTGTGAGTTGATGGAATTGTAGGTTACTGTACATTCATAAACCCATAAGAAATTGGAAAAAATACTCGACTGTGTTGATAATTTCAAAATGGACCAGATATTACGAGTATTGGGGCATACCAATTGTCCAAATGACGTAGTCTTGACTTGCATCGGTTGTTTTCTGGCAATTTCTACTGACGAGATACTGTTGCCTATTGCAAGCACTTGTAACTAATAAGGTACACCAAAGGTGACAAATAATGCGACTACAGTATACCAAACAGCAAAGCGCTTCAAATCATAAAAGAACAACGCAAAATTAGCGCATAATCCAATCAGATTACTGTATTGCTTTCCCAACTGAATCCTCGACATAAAACTACGGTAGTAAACATGAAAGAACGTTTTGTAAACACTTTGGCGCAAAAGAAGGAAACGTGCCAAAAAGTCAAATCTTGGTGATGTGCTGCGCGCGTAACGCAATTAGGAAGAAAACAAACTTGCAGCAAATCAGGCGGCGGTGGCGGCGCCATCCTCCAACTAGGAAGACGAAAAGCAGGACAGCTTGTTCGCAAACTCTTCTCGGGCAACACATTTGACATCCTCCACCGAGTTGACAAATCGTTATGGCGCTTTGTTGACACCCTCAAGGCGCCACACACACACCACAACTCGCTCGCACTCAAAACTGTCGAATCAATCATTTAGCCCCTGTAACCGCAACCGTTCCGATGGCGGCGGCGGCAGCGAGGGTGGAGGAAGTGAAACGTGAATGTTCGCGTGTGATAGAGTCTGTGGGAGGAGATTCACAACAATTTCATCGATAGTTACTCATCGCGCTTGCGGTCACTCCACCCCTCTCGCCGGCCGCCACCGCACTCCAATTTTTGTCTCTTTTTTGCGCTAATTTTATTACGCTTCCGCTGTTTTGCACGACGATGATTAATGCGCGCGTCCGGTTTTTGAGGTTAAAGGCGACAGACAGTTTTTGCTCCCCGCCGCTGGCCGAATATGCAAAACGGCTGCCGCGATTATTCAAACAATGACCGCGCGCCATCTCAGTGACTCATCGGCTAGACTCAACGCCGGAATCCATATACACGCACACAAAAAAACGGTCGGCGGTCGAAAAGGAGAAATTACGACGATGAGAACGAACGAAGCAACATTACAGAAGGGGCGATATGCGTCGGCGTGGCTGCCTGGCATGGCACGCATTCATTTCGTTACTTTGAGCGCGTGTGAGAGAAAAACGACGACAAAAAGGTCGATGGAACACTTGGATTTTCTGGAAATGCATCGAATGCGGGATACTGTAGAGTGGGGAAAAGAAGAGCACTGGTGGTAAACATGTAAAGAGAAAAAACGACGTCATAATCTCCGAAATACTGTAGCTTGGTAAACAAAGTCATAAAATGATGGAATATTGACAATTTCGCCTGAAATCGAAACATGAGAACGGTGATTTGTCGTTTTGGAGGTTGTTAAGTCAACAGCGGTCGTATAAAATCAGATTAGCTCAGCATGATGAAACCTATGCGGAAATCAAAGTAAGGGAAACGTTACATTTAGCATTCATGTGCATTTGAGTTTGATGTTGTTTCATACACGTCTGCCACGATCAATTTCTGGTCAAAACGGTTGAATTCAACACTCACAATGTACAGAAAGTTGTATTTTCCAGCTCTCAACATGACCAAAACCTAATTTAGCACTCCAAAAAAGCCGATTCTGGTAATCAACGTGACTTAGCACGTATCAATGTATTTGCAAAACGCCTTGCTCTCGTCCGCTAGCGGGGTCTTTGATCAAAGTTAAGAGGGGCTGATGGGTGTCGGAAAAGGATGTAAATGCGCGTTGTACACCCCGAGAGATGATGATGCATCATGCTGTGCGCTGCACGCGCGCTCTGCGCAAATCGGAGATGTTGTACAACATAAAGATGCGTACAATCCTCGCAACAACGCAACAATAAGAGACAGCCAGCGAGTGTGCGAGCGAGCGAGCGAGCGGAGCAAATTTCGGCAAGAAGACATACAAGAGAAGACTACACTTAAAATGGCGGTTGCGCGCGTACGCGAGCCTCTGCGCGACAACAATGCCGTTGGAAACAGCGCATGCAAATGACTGAGGAGGAGAGAACAACACATGCAACACTTGTGGCGGTGCATAGACGCACACACACGTCGTATTTGGTATGCATCGCAACACTTTAGGAGCGGATGTGGAAGATTTGCAGTTTGGAAAGAAGAAGGGACAGCTGACCTTGTTCGAAGAACTTAAGGATTGTACGACAATGGAGATTAAAACGAGATCTTTTGGTTGTAGGTCGATTGTGGTAATGATTTCCTGTTCTGGTTGCTTGAAAATTGGAAAATTTTGAGCTACTAGCAACCCATAAGTTGTTAGGTTTTAGAGAGAAACCGCACGAGAGGACGCTAGATGCTTGAGACGCTTAAGCCCAAACGTTTTGAGCAATTGCTGAAGCGCAGTCCTCTTTTAGCGGTATTCAAAGTGCATGGACTGGAAGAACACACGGATTAGAAGAGACACGGTCGTTAAACAGCCAACTTTTGCTGTTTAAATATGGAAATTACGCTGTAAACTTGGAAAAAGAAGAGCATCCAAAAATTCATTAAAATCCAGGACCGATGCGCTTTTTTTGAGTTCTTCTGCCTGAAATCACCAAGCAGACTACCGTAATCATGACACATGCCTTGCGAAACCGCAAAAATCACACAAAACAGTCTCATCAACTATCAACCGTTCCGAAAATTTGACAACGCAAACAGTCATCATCAATTACCCTGACTCATCGAGAGAGCTGAACATCAATTCTGACTCGAATGGACGATCGTAGAGCGCCGTGTATTGCCGAATTGCAAAAACCTACTTAGGAAGGAAGAGCAAACAAAATCGACATCTTTAACTGTCGCGATTTAGTTTGATAAACGGCAAACATTCAACTACTAACCATTTCGAAGGAAGGTACAAAGCAAACACGTCCAGCTACCACTACCATTGACTCGTCTCGCTCGTGGTTTGGCGGAATACGCAATAAGCGAGAGAGAGAGCGCGGTAAAAAGTGGCAATGTTCGCACGTACAGAAGAGAGAGAGCAAATCGCAAATCCGGATTGTCTAACGGTGTGACACTCTATCTGCTTTTTGCGCTAATCACCGTGAGAATGGGCCAACTTGTTTTCGTTACTTTTTCTTTCTTTCACCGAGTGGTCGCCTACAGAAGCAGTGGGACTGCGTTTTCCGCTGTAAACAACGCTGATTTTCGAACGAGCGCGAAATTGGTCTCCGACGGCAATTTGCAAAAGCCGAAAACAAAAATAAGAGCATCATTTGAGGGGATTGGTGGCTGCTGGCAGACGGAGATGGCCATTTCGAGATGAGTGGAAAAGCATCAATGGATCAGAAAAGCGTGGGAGAGGCGGGGTTGAAATATGACTGTTATGTAGAGTTTGGAATTGATAATATTGTTAAATTTGGGAAGGATATTAGAGAGATGTCATTGTACTTGTACACAATCGTACATTAATCACAAAAACAAGCGAGAGATTCGCAGTCAAAGTGTGAACGAAAACGGTGTAAAGTCATGAGTCAAAACACGTCCAAAGTGCAAAAAAGCAGCAAAAGCATCGAGTCCCCAACTACTGTAGTGCGCTAAAATTGGCTCATTCGAACAAATCCATTCGACACGACTCATTGATTTCGAATAAAAGCCGCCACACTATCAAAGCGCACCACTCGTGTGCGCATTCTCAAGCGGAAATTTTTTTTTTTGCTCAAAAATGGCTGGTTTCCATCGAGCAGATACGGTAATTAAAGTGCTCGCTTAGTGTGTAGAGAGGATTCTTGCGATTCTGTTGATACGCTGATTTGTTTATTCTCCGCAAACACTTGGCTTTGTCTGCCAGCGGCGCTTATCTTCACCTGGAATCGGCGGCAATGTTTCCGCTCTGTACGCCGTCGGCGCGCTGCGCAGAACATATGCGCAGCTCCTTTGGCGGCAATCCAAAAATAGCGACAGACAACAGATTCGTTTCATATGTCGGCCGTCTGTGTCGCGCGCGCGGGCACACGGTTGCCGTGAAGCGGGGAGACGATGTCCAGGGCGCAATGCACATAGCAGCAGCAGCAGCAGCGATTGGTTGATGAAGAGAAGATGAAAGAGGGGGACCAGCGCATATCCGAGCCATCATCCCATTCTCAGCACAGCGCATTGTGCACGCGCGTGAAACTAGCATGACTAATTAATTGTAATTGGGAGCGAAAAGGATGCGCCTAATTCGAGAATAATTGCTCATCTCGCTCGCTCGCTTCCACGCTTCCGCGCAGCCATTTACCGTTGTCGGCAACATCAATCGAACGGCGCTTGCCGAGCCGTTAAGTTCCACAGGGTCGGTGTTTCATTATTACCGTAGCCACAGACGACAGCCAGAAAGACAGACTGACAGGTAGCCGAGCTATAATGAGGCGTTAATTAGCAGAGAGCGGCACGCAAACGATAGATGCGGGAAAATCAGCATCCGTTTGGTTCAGTGAGCTTTCCTTTATGGCGCCGGTTTGTGAAAATGGAATGAGTGTGATTTATGTGAGTTTTAAACTATTTATGACAGGTTTTGGTTTTGATTTCGGCCGCGTAATCGGAAAAATGATAAGAAAAACTGTCAAAATGAATTGATGATTGATTTATAGCAGCTACAACGCGCTGAATACGCAGATGAAACCGTTCAAACGCCAAAATTCGGTTCTTTTGGGAGAAATGTGAAATGGGGAGAACATTGCAAGTTTGATGTTGGGACAACACTGACGAAACTACATGTTTTCTCACTCAACTGATGACCAGAGCCTGCAAAGGGCTCTTCAGATTTGTGACACATGCTTCTGAATTCGGTCAAAATGCTTAAAGTAGGCGAAATGGATATCTTCAATTACCAGTGTAGAGATATGCGCACATACGGTTTTTTGAGATTTTGGTTAGCCTTCTTAACACAGCATCGCTACCGTAGCTCTAACAAGCGTATAGAAATGCGAGAGAGACCGCAATAATTCTTTCAAAAAATGTCGATTGCAAAAACGTAATAATAGAACCCGAATAGCGTTGCCACAAAACTGACAAATACGCTCATAAATTATGCTGGGCTCGTTAAGAATTCAAATTTCATGTGCGAAATAGGTCGTAAACCGCAGTCGCACGTTCGCGTCAGTTGCTAAAAGCTTTTTACGGTAAATTATGTACGTGTACGGGAGAGAAATCAATAAATTCACCTCAAAAAGCTACGAATGCGGCTTGAGATCGAGAATTGATGTCCTAGAGCAACAGCCAGCTGGCGACACTTTGTTTACAAAAGGTTCACACGTTCCAAATGCGGAGAGAAATTTACAAAAGTGACACTAACAATAGCGATTAGAGCGACTTGCGTGTGGAGTCTATCCGTAGAGTCGGCGGCGAATCACGTTGATTATTCATGCAATAAATCTCTGTACGCGCGCGTGCGCCTACAGCAGCTCCTAACACGTGTTTCCACACCAGCCGCGATTCGAAACACTCTGCAGGTTTTTCCAATTATCGCCGTTCATCAGCTCCTCTCGCTCGCTCTTCCAACTGTCAGAAGCACTTGTCGCGTAGATGCGCGCAAATGAGCACGAAAATGGTGGTCACTCGTTCAACAAATCGCGCCCTCAACAGCAGCACTCATTGAATCGTGGTGACACCACTCGCTCGCGCGCTCCATCTTCTCCAGAACAACGAGAAGACCACCGCCACTACTATATCATATGGATTGCCACCAGCCGAACAATTGCGCAACTGTGTGGCTGCAGCTGATGGTGGTGGCGAATGGCACTCACACGCGCGCGCGCATGCACGATTATGGATCGCGCATGCGCCATTAGAAGTATTTCGACTGTGAAATTGAACTACACCCAACTGCGTGCGTTCATCGGCTCAACTATAGTGCTGTGGATTTGTGATAGTTATGAAGGTAAGTGACGTCGAGGAAGGAGCGGCGGAATGTCGCGCGTTTCAGACCAGTGAGCGCTGGTCGCAAAGTGTGCAAGGATTAGGAACGTTGCAAACGCTTAAAATGAACGCAAAAACACAAACTGAGCCTAAATCCTTGTTAAATTCTTGCCAGTTCGCTGTTGCATCGTTTTGGTCATCTGATGTGATTCTGAATGAAGCGGACATGCACCGGAACGGGCTATTAAATGCACAACTTTGCGACATTCATAATTAGCCTACTGTTATTCTTGGCACTTTTCGCTTGCTTTTATCTTGACACAATAACACTTTGCAATTGTTTGCTGCGTAGCGCAGTGGTAACGTGTCCGATCAATAGTATTGACAACCGGGTTCAATGCCCGTCTGAGGATTTTTTTTATTAGTATAAAAAAGTGTTTCTACCTGTTTTTTTCATTTATATCAACAAAAGACGCAAAACAATTTATCAATAGTAAGTTGAAAAAAAACATTTCCTCGTATAGGCATCGAACCCGGCAGTCGAATATACTGATCGGACACGCTACCATTACGCTACGCAGCACACTGTTTCTAAATGGCGTTTCATTGCCTATATGTGGCAAGTTACACACTACTCTGCTCATGGAATTGGATTCACTTGTGATTCTGAGCGAAACACACACGTTTTAGTGTCATTTGCTTCTCAACGTCAATCGACTGTCGGAAAAAGAACACAGACACGCGTCAATTAGTACATTTACACGCTTATCTCTGCAATCTTTAGCCTTCGCGCACCGTCTTTGAACTCCGCTGAAAAGATATTGATGACAAAGGCGGCGAAAGCTCTCTCGCGGAATCGCTTTTTTGGCGACATCCTCAATCATCTCGTTGGCATTATGTTGCGAAAACTGACTCGTTTCTTCCGTTTTGACGCTTCACACTATTGGAAAATAATAGGAAATGATGGTAAAAACAAATGCCGCTTCGTTTGCAGTGAGAGCAAGCGGAAGAGCTCGGTTATAAATGGAAATGATGACAATTCGCCCAGTCAGATTAGCTGAAATAGACGCAACTAGGTCAATCGGCTTCTCGACCACTGATAACGACAAATTCTCGAATCGGCGCATGTGCGAAATTGGATTAAATAGTGAAATAACCGCAATAAATGGATTATGATTGGGGGATTTGCACATTTCAGCTCGTCAACGCAGGTAGTTCGGAGAGACAAGCACAGTGAGGAGAGAAACGAGAGCCTGAAGTGAGCACAAATGCCGGCGATCTTCGGCGCTGACCACCGTCGAAAGGAACAACTGATGCGCTCGCAACCAGCCAGCCGGAAGGGTTAGCCGAGCTGACTCAACAGGTCGAGGGTGATTTGCCACTGCTCGAACAATGATGATGCTCTGAGCGAAGAAATGGTCTCTCTCTCGCTCTCTCGCTCGTTGACAATGAACTTCAATTGCACGCGGCTGGCCATTGGCTACTTGCCGCTGTTCGCGCAAAAACGGCGTTCAATTAGATAAGACAAACGATGGCGCAATTCCACGGATGACTCGGTTAAGACGTTTTTTGTTGCTTGTCAGCTTGTCAACGTCAATATTACGCGGCGAGCGACATGGGACCTTTACTGCTCAGTGGTCTCTGATGACAAGGCGAGCGGAAGTTTGCGTCAAGACAAGAGCGTTACGCCAGGAAGAGGATGCGCACGCGGACTGAATGCGCGAGTGAGAGGGAGAATGAAGGAAATCTCTCCTTTGCGTTGTCGCCGCCAAGTCGGCGAGTTGGCATAATTAAAACCATTGGTTAACTTATTCTCTCTTCCGATGTTTCCTGCGCATGGGAACACAAATCTCAAGGACTGTCGAACAGGATGCCGACGATGCTGAGGTCATCTGTGCCGCAAGACGCCCGCAATCTGTTCGCAGGAAGTAAGAGCAACTAAATATCGCATTAATTTTGACATTGCCGACAGGATTACGGTATGATTGCCTCATTGTGTTCGCCACCTTTAGACGTTTTCTGCAAAAACACGAAGAAGCGAGTATCTGCTAAATGGGAGAAAGAAGCTATGTTGGATACGCGGATTGGGAGTTCTCGGAGCGCATCGGAATCATGTTTCGCTGTTTTTGTAGTTCTCTACCAACCGCTCTGTTGAGGCTTTGACGACAATCGACATTAAAAATTAAACTTGTGTTTTATTTAGCGAACAACGATATACATAGAGGCCCGCCTGGTACTTATCTGACCGCTGCCAACTGTATGGGTGAATAAACTATTCTGTCGACTCTTCGGTTGTTTTCATAGTCTGTGAATATTTGATATTCGTGCCGACCGTCCTTCACACATTTGAACCAGATTACTAGCACACATCCCTCGCATCCCTCGTAGAGTCCATGGAAAGGCTTGAAATAGTAGCAGGAATCCGTGACGCTGCAAAGTCCGTCCCTGTGCATCTCGTCCAACCGTTCTGGCGTTGTTTCGTCGAAGAACGCGTTGATGCTGAAGATGGACGTAAAAGGGTTTGGATTCATCTGAAAATGGTCGATGATGCCTTTCATGACTTCGAACGAGAATGTCATGAAGCCATAAAATTTTTGCGGATTCCCTGACTGCAGACTGTTTTCAACAAAGGCGCGATCTTCCAAATCGTTGTCAATAACATAAATATCAGTCTGAATGCTAGACAACTGCTTTTGGAAAAGACGGCGGTCGGCAGGCGTGAAGCGAAAAAAGATCACTCCCGAATACCACCTATCTTCTAGCCACCTTCTAATCATTGCGCCGTCCAGTAGTTCAGGACTTGAATCGCATAGCTCGCTTACGCTGGTCAAGTCGAGTCGTGGTGCATTGGATAAGTAGGACGCAAATTTCAATACTTTCTCGTCCACGACGCTCAGTTTCTCCGCGTATTCGTTGAATTCTTCATTTAACGAATCTCCACCTCGAACACAAATTGAACCAATCTGTGCGCCTTTCAATGCGGGATTTTGAACGACTTCCTCCATGCTCATCATAGTCTGCTTCAGTTCTACCATGTCAGCAAAGAGAAAGAAACGGCCGTCAGACTCGTCGACATCTGGATTCCCGATTGCGTACTTCCATCGTCCATCCACCTGCACAATGTACAAAACGAGCCGCTGCGCCATTGAGAATTCCCACTTTCCACCAGCAAAAATCGGGTTTTGGCACCGACAGCAATGAAAGGGCCTCTTGCAGGCTTTCCAAGCCGCCGCGACTCTTTCGCAGAATGTGTGCGGCACAGAGTTCATGTTCTGGTCGAGTGGAAAGCTGACCGTCCACGACCTGTAAATGAGCGCTTGGAAGAATGTGCGAAATCACAGCAATGCAGACACAGCAATGCGTGATCGTGCTGTGACCCACGCATAAGGATCTGCAAGGAGAAGAGCTGTCGGCAGCTGATAAGGAAATTAAGAAAGCTTCAAAATTTGAAAGAGAAAGTGGATCTGTCTGCTTCAGTGTGAAAAAACTGAAACAACGCTTGACAACTGTTGACTTGACTCACACACAACTGCCATCCTTTGACAAGCTAACCAGAGCGCGGCGATGGGCCACGTTTTGAAATTTGCGCAAGCACCGAATCTTACGGTAATGCCGCTCCTCCGCGTCACTTTGAGATTCTATTGACGAACCGAGCACCGCGTTCAGTCGGAATACGGTAGACTTGTGGCAGATGCAATTGTCGAGCGTAGTGCAGTTGGGCTTTGGCGGTTGAGAGACCAGTTTCCTGGGGACAAAGCGGAAGAATCGCGGCGATCAAGTCGATGTTGTGTTCGCGTACTGACAAACACCGGAGAATACTGTAGGGGAGCTTTGGAATCCCTCAATGAACGGGTGAATCATCTCGATTCAGACCATTGCGTCCCTGCATCATCGTCGATGCCTCGCAGTAGCCGATTTCAGCGACTCCACGTTCTAGCCATATCCCGCTCCACATCGTCCCGGAGCCCTGCGGTAAACGATCGCAAGCTTTAAACATGCGATCTGCTCTTGTGGCGCAATGGTTTTCCTTCGGTGTTGTCTTCCGTCTTGATGAGAATGTCACCATCGCCCAAATGTCCTAGAATGCAATAGAAGCGAAAATCAAAGCGAGACGGTCAACAACTGACCAGAATCGGCCACTGATGGTTGCGATGGTTGCTGTGACTTTGCAGATGTAGCGATCGAAGAAGTCAACGTCGTCGGCGAAGAGGACGACCGCGTTCCTCGGAAGTCAACGTAGTGCGTCCGCGTGTAACCCCACGCCGCTGTAGTTGTCAACTGAGTCGCGTTTTAATTGATTGCCAAGGGCCTCAACGTTAAAAAATCATGAATATGTATAATAGCGGGGCCTGATCAGTTTTCTCAATTTCCAGTCGTTTTAACGTAGACTTTTCAAATCGCACCATTCGCATCTTCGTGTATTTCGCGCTGTGATGACCCGGAGGCTCCGCGCATTCTTTTAATTTTCGCATTCTCCGCCTTTGAGGTTTGGAGTTTTGTTGATCTCATAATTCGCCTTCTGTTTTTCATGTATCACTACTATTGGCGTGCACGGCAGAGGGCACTTACCGCGCAACGCGATTACCGATTGATTAAACCAATTTGATTTCATCTAAATGAATTTCGCGACCCATTGGTATTCATGCTCTGTTCATTCGGCTTTTTTCAGTCAGTCTGAGCAGTCAGGAAGCCGCGCACATACTGCTGGACACTGTTTCTGACCGGCGTCGAATTGTTCGGCACTGGACACAACAATGTCCACAGTTGTCCCGAGAATGCGCCTGGCGGACTATTTCGTCGTGATCGAGTTGAACGAATCTCAAATCAGTATGTTATATACCGCCGTTTATTGCAGTTTTATTATTCGTTTTTCTTCAGGGAATGCCTGCAGCGCCGGTGACATCACTCGACGCTGTACATTGACTGACTCTCCGGCTGTCACCAATACGCTTGTTGTTTGCACATTCTCGAGCCCTATTTATACTCGAGCTCTTGGCGATGGATCCGATTACAATGCTGCTACATTAACAAATACTTTGGCCACCAATGCGACAATTTACAAACCCGAAGATCTACGTAATTCTCTCCCGCTTTGCATATTTCGATCTCTAAAGGGTAATAACTCAATAACGCATCTTATTTATTAAAAATTCTATTTTAGGACTGTTTGAATCGAATTTTTGGAGCTTTAATAGATGGTGATACGAGTGCTGCAGAGAGTATGGTAGCGTGTTTAGTATCAAACATTTATTTGACTTCCTCGCCAAACAACACACCGAACCGAACAACATACAAACCGAAGATCTACGTAATTGAAAAATGAAAACTTGTCAAAACAACAGATGTCAATTTTTCCAGCAAAGGGAATTCTGAAAGGTTCAGTGCAGAATACACCAAGCTTCTGTAGAGCCATTAGCGAATTGTTCACAGCGAGGGAGAGCTCGATCGGTAGTTCAGGTGGAATGACACTGGTAAGAATTAGAGAGCACTCCAAGAACAACTTGTATTTGCTGCGCGTGGGGTCTTCGCTTCCTAAAATAGCTATGAGCATCTACGCTCTACACCTGATAGTCCTACCCTTTATCCAAAGGTAGGCAGAAGCAGCGGTGGCAAATATCAGCAAAAAACAGTATAAACGCGAATGTCTCCAGATTATTAGCGGTTACGCGCTTTACACCGAACATGATCGTTCGCAACAAGCGACCTTGGCTGGTATTAAATCCAGTGCGCAATACCATACAGACACATCCGTTGTCAGGGCCCTTGATACCGCCTTCGTTCTTGGCTGAAGCAAGTAATTGATTAGGCCGATTTATGATGAGAAAAACCCCACGAGGCACTATGCGTTGGGACACACAAGCGCTTCGGAAACACGCATGAAAGCATCTTATGCCCGCGAACTCGCCATTTCCAGCCCGTCCAGGCGCCGGATCAACAATAAAATCTTTATCAAAGATAGGCAGCCGCATCACCACCATAATAACAACCAATAACTTATTATTTAAATACAACATATTATAAATCCAATTTCTTAGGAATAGGATGACGACACCGAGATTAACGCTGCTCAGGAATGTTTCCACAATCATCTGCGATTACGCCCGCATATCTCCAAAGACAAAGCACAGAACCCGGTCCACAACATAGCAAGCGACGAGATCAACGCTCACGCAGGTGAGGAGGGTGTTTCTCATCTGTAAGGACCAGAATAAAGTAATTGAAATAATTGAAATGTGAAACATACCTCAGGTTGGCAGTTCCACAAGCTCAAACTGTTGAGTGAGCTCAGGAGAAGCACCTGACGCCAGCATAAAAACTGCGCCTCCAGAGAACAGCACACTGTAAAGCATAGGTTTGTTCTCTGCCAAACTCTCCATAAATGGACGGCCCTGAAGCAGCAATTGAAATGATTTGCGCAAAGTGATTAACAAACCCTGTAATTAACGGCAAAAGTGGCGACTTGAAGCGCCATAGCCATGACGTAGACACAGGAGTTTAGCAGATTCGGTGTGAATTTGGCTTCCAAATCAATCTTTTCAGTACGTGGGTCAGCTAGGTGGCATTCTTGCACAATGTACAGCAAACAGCCAAAATGGATGACAAATTGACTTGTAACCGTTAGAAGCGTGTAAATGTTGAAGATGTTCGGCATCGGTCGTTGTTTCGAGAGTGTTTGCAGAGGCTGAAATGACGTCACTTTAACAAATTTAAAGAGTATTACGTAAAAGCAAGGACCAATGGCGGTTATGACTTTCTACCATCTTGTAGATCAAGCAGATTTCAAATAAGCTCAACAAGTAGGAAACTAGGCGCATAAACATGAAATGCAAACAAGCATTATTCTTAAATCAGTACTCGTACAAAAGAGAGCGTATGCTAAGCTAGTTCATCACAGTGCATCTGAAACTTTGGACGAGAGCCTCCTAGCAAGACGATGGTTGTTCGAGCAAACGCGATCTGGCCAAGATTGCTCTCGTCTTCACAAAAACATTACAAAACGGATATTCTGCAAGATTACGAAAAATGGTAATGCTTCCTTACTCTGGATCTGGAGATGAACAGGAAGCAAGCAGCCAGCAGCAATCCTTGGACTGTCGCTTGGGTATCTGAGAACTTGATGCCATCGAGATACAGCACACTTTGACTGTAGGCCAGAATCAAAGCATTCAATGCCAGAATCTTGAACATCTGAAGAGTTGTGACTAGCGTACACCGTCCTTGTTTGATCACGTGGCAAACTGAAAGCCGAGAGTTAGGCTGAAAAAAGTGTGACTACATGACGTACTGGATTGAATAGACGTGTATTTAGAGGTGAATGGAGCAGCAATCGAAGCGTCTCCCAATCTGACAACCTGAGCTTTTTCCTCTTCTTCCATTTCCTTCATCAAATCCTCCAATTTCCGTTGGGCTGCATTGTTAGGCATGTTGGGTCGGCCACGAGCACCTGCAGGAGCATCACTGCGACGACCAGACGCAGCATTTCCAGCTCGCTTGTGGACGACACCGGCTTCTTCCTTATTTTCATCACTAGGATTACGCTGAGCTTGGAGAGCGAGTTGCTTCTTCTCCTCTTCCGCCTTGCGCTTTTGTTCTTCCTTCACTGCGTCGTACGGATGCGAAAGGAGCGCAACGCCGACATTCGCGTGTTTCAGAGCTCCAACATCGTTGGTTCCGTCTCCGCACATCAGAGTTACTTTGCCAAGAGCTTTCATCTGATTAATGATATCTTCTTTCTGCTTGGGGGCCATGCGGGCGAACACTCGAATGCTCAACAGAACGCTCTTGAGAAGAGCACTATACTCAGGCGTGGCGAGGTGTTTGAATGCCTAGAAATTTGAAATAGCATCGGAATACAGTTTTAGGCTTACAGCTCCAGTGATGCAGAAATCGTATTGATTTAAGAACTGTTTTGATACTTTAGTAGTCAAAGGTTCGACCACTGACTCATCTGCAGAACGCCAAGCCCATCCAAGTTCATCTTTTTCTATAAATAAATTGGCCCTTGATTCCGACAATCATGAAACAGACAAACCTGGTTCGTCGAAGGATAAGAGTCGCACGTCCTTTCTTGGTAAATCGTAGCACCTGTGCAACGTGACAAGCAGTCAAAGGATTATCACCAGTGATCATGACCACTTTGTGTGAGGAATCTACAATTTCCTTGATCATGGCTTTCGTATCTGGTTTCAGGGGACACGAGATGACGACAAAACCAGCAAAAACAAGTTGGTTTTCAAAATCCTCTCGAACATTCTCACGGATTTCACTTTGGGTCAAATTGCCGAGTTCTTTAATTCCAAGCGCCAAAACGCGAGCACCTTGTCTGGTAAGTCGACGGTACGTTTCATCGTAGTGATCCGGTATGGTCTCGAACTAAATAACAGCAAAAATCAAGTCAAGCTGCAAAATTAGATAACAAGGAAATTATTAAAATCGCTCCAACTCACTAACTGTATGGTAAAACTAATCTAATAAGACGAACAAGACGCACAACTCTTCCGACTTACCATATCTCGAAGAGTTTCGGGAGCTCCTTTAACGGTCACCAAATGTCTTGTCTCTTGAGTTCCAGGGGGCATGTAGCCAGCAATAACAGTCATTCGCTTCATGGCGCTTGAAAAGTGGTACCGATGGAATATCTTCAAAGCACCAGCCTTCGCCTTTTTCGGCACTACGGTATCATCTGAACAAACAGTTACATAACTACACTACTGTGGATGCCGACTTCGTGACAGAATCCAATCAATCCAAGCGAGCGAAGCCTTTTCCAGAGGATCACCAACGAGTTCTTCGTCGAATTTCACCAGACTGTGGCACGTAGCAAGGACTTGGACAGTTTTGACATCCAGATCAGCGGGAGAACGTATGAGTTCTGACGAATTATCAGCATCGGGTGAACACCCAGCGATTCCTTCGACAACGAGATTGTCGGTAGTCAACGTGCCGGTCTTGTCAAAACAACAGATGTCAATTTTTCCAGCAAAGGGAATTCTGAAAGGTTCAGTGCAGAATACACCAAGCTTCTGTAGAGCCATTAGCGAATTGTTCACAGCGAGGGAGAGCTCGATCGGTAGTTCAGGTGGAATGACACTGGTAAGAATTAGAGAGCACTCCAAGAACAACTTGTATTTGCTGCGCGTGGGGTCTTCGCTTCCTAAAATAGCTATGAGCATCTACGCTCTACACCTGATAGTCCTACCCTTTATCCAAAGGTAGGCAGAAGCAGCGATGGCAAATATCAGCAAAAACAGTATAAACGCGAATGTCTCCAGATTATTAGCGGTTACGCGCTTTACACCGAACATGATCGTTCGCAACAAGCGACCTTGGCTGGTATTAAATCCAGTGCGCAAGACCATACAGACACATCCGTTGTCAGGGCCCTTGATACCGCCTTCGTTCTTGGCTGAAGCAAGTAATTGATTAGGCCGATTTATGATGAAGAAAACGTCTTACGAGGAGGAGTGTGTTGTACAATCTTTGTGCCTCCAAATATGACATGCAGTCGACCATCAGCTTCGAAGTTAAAATACTTCTCTGGTTCTACTTCTTCGACGGCTTCCTAAAAATAATTTTAAAAATTCAAAAATGTTATTTCGCACAGTAATGACAACAAAGGACGTAGCAAAAACAGTGTTATTCTTACCTTCATTTGAGGAACACTTTCACCAGTCAGCATAGACTCATCTACAATACACGGTCCTCGTAAAAGCAGCAAATCACAGGGCACAGCACGATCGTCGAGTGATCGACCAATTGAAATGATATCACCACATAAAAGCTCACTGGACTTCACCTTATTCCATCGTTTGTTTCGGTAACACTAAAACGGCGTCCTGTTTAATCGATGATTTGCAACGAGCAAACGCACTTGTATCAAATAAGGCTTATTTCCCATATTACGAATCTCCGACATATTGCGAAGCTGTTGCTTCACCAGCGTGGCTTCGAATGTCATCAACATAAAGAGAGTAAACACTGAATAGTACCACATGTCCTCGAGACACCACAGACCAACGCAAAACACTTGGAAAACAAAGAAGGGAGCGGTGGCGCGTTCCTTGAACAATTCCATGAACTGTGGTATCACCATTTCCATCCTAAGCAGTAATGTCAAGCCAACTGATGCAAGTTTACGGACTTACTGATTATCTCCCAATTCCAATCGAGTATCTTCAATAACCTCATCGGTTTCCAGACCTTTGCTTTCTTGGAAGTGCCGCATCGGCTTAATAACATCAAATTCGAATGATCGGAATGTCTTCCTATCAGCGTCATATGTATAATGGACCTTTTGAAACTCGAACCACAGCTTCAACTCGCCATCTTTCAACTTCGTTCTCCTCAGAGAGACGATTTCAGGCCAACCGTTGTTAGGAGCTGGCGTCACTCGTGCTAGCGTTGCTTTTGTAGCGTCCGGAACCTATAATGACGATATTTTTATGCACGTAGAACCTCAAAATTGGTCCTTACGTAAGAACAAGTTAACAGTGATCGAATCCATACGAACCAGTGACAGAACAACACGGTTAATACCTAAACAAGAGAGGTGAACGATCGAAAGCTGCAGCAACGGCTAAAGAACACAAAAAAATGGGATAACTTACCTGAAGCACTGCAATGCCAGCAGAGATGATGCATCCAAGCTCCCAGTTTTCGTCCATGCCCATGCTCGACCACAAGTAAAACCATATCGCGTATAGCACAAAAAACGGTCCGGAATAAGCATGTGCCCATATAGGCCGAAGATGGTACGTGACCACCGACTCGACCAACGAGTCGACAGCCATTTTCACTGATGATCAAAGAGCAAACCGCAATGCCAGAGCTAGCTGCCGTCGATCTGAACAACGAGCTGGATTAGTCTTATGAAGGCGGTGGTCTAGCCACGTGACAAAGAAATGCGACACGACGACGACGTCGCGACGGGTCGCACAGGACATACGTTGCAGGACCATTGGATGAGGTCCGTTCACGTTGTTGCATTTGCTTTTATCGAGCCTTGTTCGCGGCAACCGGTCTGCTTTCACCCTGCGTTTCGTTCCAAATTGGGCCAGGCAATCATCGAGTTCGTTGGTTGGCCGAAGGCTTCGCTTCCCGCTCGGCTAAATCGCAGCTATGCTGACCCGACCAGTCAGGCTGTTGTGCGCCTAATTGACTTCTCTAATTTAATGTAGCGCGTAATCTAATAATGTTATCCGTAGTTTCATGTGGTCCGTTTGCTTGTAGACTTGACCGGTCACGTCAGAGGAGTACTGCTGCCGCAGTTGGTTATTCTTCCAATCATGTGTGAGCCATGCAAACTGCTTGTAGCCATGCCGGCGTCAGTTGTGCGGAATGTTTCTCGATCCGTTTTTCGTATTTATTAAACCAGTCTCTCCGTTGAGTGAGACCACGTTAAAACTAATGCTATATTTCTTCAATCGCAATCTCATTTCTTTTCGTTTCCATTACTTTATCTGTAATCTTGCGTATCGGCTGTTTTATTGTTCATTAACGGTCGACGCGATGACTGTCCGATTCAGTTTCAGCCCTTTTGAAGTTATATGTTTTTTTACAGATGGTACTCCCGAATCTGGCTGACGTGAAGCATATTCTGAATGGACACTACATCTCCAACATTCTCCTCTGCTTACTTTTCCCGCTAACCAAGGGATTTCCCGCCGTCTGTGAGTGGATCTACCCAAGTGGAACAGAATGCGGGCTCGATTCGCGTGAACACGAGATTTTGATATTCCTGGCTGTTGTGATCATCTGGAAGAACCGCAAGGCTACGAACTGGCTTCACTACTTATCCAACGTGTTCCTGTTCACCAAAGTTGCATCTACGTTCCTGTTTCTACGCGCCGATCCTATCGTCGGCACTATCTACGTCCTTCTGTCTGTGGTGATAACTGTTGTGTTTCCTGAGCCAGCCTACAAGGGACCTGAGCGAGTTGTCTACTTCCAAGGCGACGCGCTGATCAAGGAATTGGAGTCTCCTCGTCGGTCTTATTGGATAATTGAAGTAATAATTGTTTATGTTTGCAGTTTTTTTACTTGATTTTACAGTTCTATACTACCTGGTCTCCTGAGTGCCGTCACGTCACCCCGGTTTTTGCTGAACTCAGCGAGAAATTCACGCTTCCCAATCTTAAATTCGGAAAGCTCGATGTTGGCAAGTACCCGAAGGAAGCGGAACGTTTTCGCATCAACACGCACCCGTCCAGTCGTCAGCTACCTACAATTTCGGTATTTATTCCCGAAGGTACGGAACACCGTCGTCGGCCCTTGATCAACAAGAACGGCCGTGCAATTCCGTTTGTGTTCTCAGTGGAAAATTGCATATTTGATTTTGATCTCTCTAATCTGTATCAACTCTGCAAAAGAATCTGAAAAATAAGCCGACGGAAGAAGAGCCCGCTGTCGTTAAGAAGGATCAATAAACTGGCCTTTGAATGGTCTATAGTCTAGTTGTTCATATGCTAATGTTTAGTGCAATAAACACATTTAAATGCCAATTTGTTCACATTTAGAAGCGATAATTATAGTTTTGTCGTCTGAACGGTGAATTTCGGAAAACGTCAAGAGAGCTGCGCGCCAGAGATGCGCGAAGGCTGGTCTGAAGGACCCGTAGAGATGGTGGGTAATTTGGCGGCCGAGAGCTTCGGTTCATTCCGGCAAAATCACGACGACGCGGTCTCCACTCAACCTAAATAATTCAAATGCCAGCTTAAATCTTCCAGAAAATAGCAAAAAAAACACAGAGAAAACAACTTATCTTGTAATCAATACGATTCGCAGAACTCCGAGGGTCACAGAAACGATTTTCTGCGTCAAATAACATCGACTTGACTCGTTATTGTCGAATGTGACGCCAATTTGACTCGAACTTTTGAATGTATGAACTATAACTTTGTGTCAAATCTGTGATTGGACTCAGCCGAACCCGTAAAAGTAAGAAGTTTACTTGAGTCAGGAGGGGCGAGTCAATCAGGCGAAGCGTTGTGAGACCATTTTCAAAAACCTGCCACGTTCCAAGCAAAGTCTTCCACGTGTCCATTTATTGTGCATGGAGCGAAACGAATTTGATGTCTGGGTGTCGGTTAGATGTCTGATTGTACTGTTTGAAGCGAGCGCGATAGGCAAAAGCTTCTGCAGTTGTTTGTGTTGTTATTTGTTCAACTTCAGTCGTTGTTGTGAATGCGATCATGTGCCGCTGGCGACGGTTCTTGCAACGGTCATATTTGCCCTTTATTTATGTTTTCTGCTTTACTTTCACTTTCGCCACCATGAATTGTTTGATCAGAAATAATTTCCTCCGCTACTCCTGTAGTTTTTCTGATTTGTCGCTTTGTTTGTGCATTTAATATATTTGTGTTTGCGTTCACGTGATGTGTGCTCGCCGTTGAGCCTCGTTTCTGTTTTGAAATTCTAGCAAATATTGTGTTTATCTTTCAGGATGGTTTTCGTAAGCTCTCAGCAACCGCGAGACATTGACGAAGAGAACGTTGGAGCTCGAGATGTGCTCGAAGGTTTGGTCGAGCGGATTACTGGCGAGCTGCGGTCTTCGGCTCTTCGGACTTCCGAAGAAGGGTCGTTCACAGATTCCACCGTGTCAATCCCGGTTAGTGTAACATTTTTACGGGCTGTTAAAAAATGACTGTTTCAAGAAGAATACATCGGTCTCTGTACATGAAGGCGATTACAAGCCATGTCAGGATACGCAGGATAGGGTCAAGCTTATCATGAACAATGTGAACGCAGAAACAATGGACAAATCGGTGACTCTTATCGCGAACGTCATGAGAGGGCAACCAGAGCAGTTCCCCAAATGGCTGGCTCGTAACTTGCTCATGCAAGTTGAATGCTCGCACAACAATCTAAGCTTGTACTACCAGTTCCAATGCGGCATTTCTCGCCTCGACCGAAATTTCGAGGACTACATGCGTGAGGAAACCTATCGCGAGATCAAAGTAATAATTCTGTCGAAACTATTCTTTACCGGGAATAACATTTTAGCGACTACTGGCAGTGCTGACTGCTCCTGAGAACTGTGTGGTCTCTGGGTTCTCCGATCGTCAAGTTATAAAGAACCTGGGATCCTGGCTCGGTTTCTTGACGATTGCTCGAAATCGACCAATTCTTGTGAAGGATCTGGATCTGTGCAACCTGCTTCTGGAGGCGGTCAAACAGGGCGAAAATTCTTTGAACTTTATGGTTCCTTTCGTCACTCGAGTAATGCGATCATGTCGGATGAGCATCGTAATTATTGGTGTTTTCAAGATGGCTGTAAACCAATTTATTCTAGGTGTACGGGCCACACACGGCTTGGCCTTATTCGATCATCAGAGTTCTGGCGGAAATTCACAGACAGCCGGTAACGAAGCTTAGCATCAAGTTTGAAATTGAGTGCTTGCTTCGGGCATGTGGGATGAAGGTCAACGAGGTCGAACCCGCGAACGTCATTGGAAATGTCGTTATTGGTGACTCTAATGATGGCGACTTTCCCAAGAAGTTGGGACGTCATCCGATGCGCTCGAAGTTGCACTTGGCCAGAGAATTGATGGTGCAGATCGTTGTGTCCGAGAGGGCCATCCAGTCTCACTTTGTAGAGAACGACGCGGACATCTTGGATAATCCAACAGGGGTCGACGAAAAGTTGATCATGACCTTGAATGGTGAACCCGTTAACGTTCCATCAAAAGATGAAGTCCAGAGGATGCTAACAAAGCAGGAGGTAGAGCTCAAGAAATCTCATCGGAATGCTCGCCCTCTTGAAACCTTTGACTTTGACTACAAGGACTTTGCCCTTAACGACGGATTCTCCAGTAGTGGTTCGATCTTCGATTATGCTTATGGACAAACAGGCGACGAAAGCGATGACTACTCTCACGTAGCCGAAACATTGTTCTTCCAATTAGCTCAGCGATACAACTGCAGTCTGCAGATTCAATGCTTCCAGAATATCGTCGAAGTCTTAAAGCTGGTAAGTGAATCAGTTTCCGGTCTCTCCTAAGCGTCTCTTTCTGTTTAGTACAGAGAGCAGGGTATGCTGCTCGCTGATTCGGCGGAACCTTTTTTGATTTCATGCATACAGTGCTTCATCCGACATAGCTATCATTACGATCCCGAGGTCGACTCTGCCAACCGACATATTTACCTCTTTTATGCCGATTCTCTTGCTATCATCATCTGGTAAATCAGCTAAAAATCAGATAAATGAAAGGATGTCTTTGCAGCTCAAGAGCCCAAGATCTACTGGAAGAGAATATTGAGAGCAGCACCAAGTTCATTGGGGTCATCTTTACTGCGATCAGGAAGATGATGTTTGCGGACTACGAGTATCGCGGATATCAGAATTTCTATACGTTTCCTTACGGGCGGTTGGCGCTGTACATGATGTGGGCGCTCCAGAGCGTTGCCGTGGCCAGAAACGATTCAATTCTTCTATGCGAGTATCAACGAGAGTTTACGTAAGTGTTTTAATATCTATTCTAGCGAAAATGTATTGATTGTCGGTTCAGTGGCTTTTTAATAAGCATTCAACCAGTAAACATTCCGTGTTTCGCATTTTGCTGGCTTTCCATCATCGGCAATCCAAAGATTGTTCTCTGTTTCCTTACCAACCACGCAAACGAAGATGTTTGTCAAGTTATGTTCGCGCATCTTCTGGTCTCGTTCATCAAGTTCCTGTCGAAACTCACTGAGAATCGCTGTGCTCGTGAATCTGCCGCGTTCAGCACTCTTCTGATGGTAAGCTTCGTCACCTCTCTAGTCATTGGAGCTCATCGACACCTTCTAGGGTTTCCATAGACTGATCTGCTTTCTTCATCTCCACCATCCCGATGTGCTCATGAACTGTTACGATTCTCTTTGCATGTTTATGCCTCACAGTTTCGTGCAGCTCCGGAACATGGTGCTGAGCGCCGCACCATGGGGTCTCCACATTCCCGACCCGATGGCGCCACTGAGTGAATTCAACCGTCTCATTGCCAAAGATCAGAGATCGAATAACGCTATTTCCGTAGTGCGATTACCATTTGAAGCCGATCTTCTGAAGTATCTGGACACCAAGGAACCCGCAAGTCTGCTGGACAGGTTGCCCGTTTTTCTCTCGGTTGACGCGAACGGCGACATGCGGTACAACAGCATCCTCGTCAATACGTTGGTCATGTTTATCGGCAAACACACCACAGAGAATCTGAAGGCGCGGAATTTGAAAATGAACCTTGCGAACATCTGTGACATGCCGTTCATGGAGATCTTCTTCCACTTGACGAGAGTGATGTGCAACGAAGGTCGGTTTGCTCTCTTCTATTCGATGGTCAACCAATTGCGCTACCCGAACACCCACACCGAACTCTTCTGCCAGACTCTGCTCCACATTTTCCAGCGGACGACAAATGGACACGTTTGTGAAGTTCTCACAAGGTTCGTTGTCTCACGTACAATCTTCAAATGAATTTTTGCTTCAGGACAATGCTCGAGCGGCTTATCGCAAATCCTCCTCACCCATGGGGCGTTGTTCGCACTTTCAGCGAACTGACCCGTAACCCAAGTTACGATTTCTGGAGCCTCGAATTTGTTCGTTCCTGCCCAGACATTGTCAAGTAAGTCTATCTTTTTTCATAACTTATTGAACTATCTTCTTGTAGGGTACTTCAATCTATTAACTTTGTATAGTGGTTACTTGGACTTCGCATTATCTAATTATTTGGGCGTATTTGGTTGTTTTATATGTATTAATAAATTGTTTGTTGCAAATCGTCTTTTTCCTAGTTTGTCAGACGAGTACGGTCTCAGACACAGACTGTTTTCTCGTGCTTTGCAGAACTCATCCGAAGTTGACCGCGATGCGGTGGGCGGCGCTGTTATGTTTGCCATTCTTGCTGTGGCGTTGGTGAGTCTCCTTTTGCTTTGCGTGTGATTTCGTTACGTGATTTTAGTCGCAAACTGTGACGCTGAACTCGACGACCGGGAACTCTACGGCTGACCTCGAAGTATTCGCAGTCTTTGAGCCATCGGGAGAAGACGTCTCGCGCAACTTGACAAACGTCATGAACGAAGAGACTGGCGCATTGGAAGAGGATGAAGTTGCCATTACGAGCACAAAGGCCACGGCAGCTTCTACGATGAAGTCGTCTGCAATGGGAAGCGAGACTCCGCCGACGGATATTTCCGAAGATTTAACTTTTTCTCGGACGTCGCCGGAGTCTTCCAAACAATCATTCGACCAGCGTTGGCGCAGGAAATAAGCCCCATTCTCCAGCGGAACGAACGATTCCCGAGGGATCCGAAAACAGTAAGCTTTTCTCATTGATTTTTCATCTCTAAAATTGCCCTTTCAGTCCTTCGGATGATTGTGAATCAGCTGAACAGCCTCGCGAAGTGCCCGAGCGGAGAAGTGTGCACCGGCGAGTCTACGAAAGTGATCTCTGTGGCTGGAATTGTGCTCTTGATTGGGTGGTTGATGGAATAAAGGAACAACACGGGTGATTTCGTTGATTTTTGACTTTCGCTCTTCGTTAGGCCTTCTGGCCTGCCGCCGTCATTACGTCAAGCTTGATTTCAACTGGTAATCTCTATGCGTCAGATGTCAAACCTAAATATAGTCAGTTCTCTTCAAGTCAGGCGCTCTTGTTAAACATTGAAACGAATTGAGACTCTCAACTAGCCAGAATCGGCATAAACGTTGATACGTATTCCACAAATAATCAATATTCAGATCACAATTTGTCACTCAAAATGCCGCTATCACCCGTAAACCTCCTTCTGTCTTCAGCTTTCGCCGTTCACAATCGATTCTTCCGTTCTAGCTTCTTGTCATAGTAGCTCAGTTTGCCTGAAACTCTAGTCATTGTCGTGTATTCGGTCGATCCTCCGTTTGGTGTCGAAAGTGATGCGGCAGGAAGCAGCAATCCCACCGCGCGGCGATGTGACGAATGAAGAACATTGTGCGAAGCTGGCCACGGTATCTAGAAGCATTTTCATACTTCAATCTCCAGGATTACGGTACTTACCGGCTCGAATACTTGTTGTAGAAGATGAACGAAGACGAGGAGTTGATGACAACAGACAACAATAGTGTTGTTGACATCATTCAGAAGATATCCGATAGGTCGGCGGAAAAGGTCTTGGATCTCGGGATCTCGGCCAGATTTAGGATAAAACTGAGGGTATAGCAGAAGATGAAAACTGAAAACTAAAGTTAGATTACAGTAGAATGGTGCGGTTACCTATCACAACAAAGAGCATCATTTTAGCGCTGTGCTGTATTCACGGTTTTCCGATGCGACCAGCTCTCGGCGTGTCTCTCCTAGTCGGAGAATCGCGCGTGCTACCTGAAATAAATACGGTCATTAGCGTGATTATGTAACAAAACGCTTTCGATATATTTGCGTTTTTGGATTTGTGCAGTCGCAATACCGTACAGCAGCAACGCTACCGTGGGTTGACGGTCATCGGTAGTGCACTGCAGAGATGTTGGAGTTCTTCTTTCCTGCAAAGCATCTATCTGCGCATTGATCTGCCGATCAGGAGCGAATTCCTTAAAGTGCAACGCTGCGTTTTCGTTTGCCGACTGGCGAAGTCGACGACAGAACGGTGCAGCGCAGTGAACGTGGTGAGCACATTCTGGACGTTTCCTCCTTCGTGGGCATTTCTGAACGCGGCGAACGCGAAGCGATCGTCAATTCAGAGAGTCCTCACTGATGCGCGCACTCGTGGGGTGACGCACACGGGTGAATTGAGTGAATTCATCATTGCGATGAGTGGACTGCAATGCGCTGGCACGACCTCTCCGAGCGCAACGTTCTGGCATTGCGAAACTGTACGATGTTCCGAATCTACGGCACTACGGCATAAACCACTACAGCATCAAAAGACTACAGACAACCCAGGTCACGCAGCCACAATACAGGGTCGAGTTGAGTTCTGCGCGGCGCGCATTTGGATGCTTTCTGGTGTTCTTTGCTGCTCATTTGTGGAGTCGTCTCCGCAGAACCTCGTTTCGCAGGTTTTACCACTTCGCGTCCTCATTTGAATTTGAATCACAAAAACCGTTTTCCTCTCTCTCCATCCCTGGCGTCTCTGAAGCCTCGATGGGCGTGTTCAGGGCCCAACGCAAAACATTGGAATCATCCAATCGGGAGTTCGGCCGGAAGGGAGCGGGAAGTGGGCGGCGCTCCGGAAAGTTGAATAAAAGACGGACCGAGAACGCATCTTCATCCACTCTTTGCCCATCGAGGGCCGGAGAGCCAGCACCAATCCCTCCACCCCTCACCCACCGCCCAAAACTGATTCCCACTCTTTTCAGAAACCCACTACCATCACCTACACCATGGCTGACAAGAACAGCGGCTACGCCAACACCGACAGCACTCGCGGAGTGCGCGAAGTCCGAACTCCGTCGCCCCAGCGTCCCTCTCCGCCAGAAGAGAAGAAGTAACTTCGCCGGAGACCTCGCAGCAGCCGAATTCTCACCGCTGCTGCTCTCATCTTCGCATGAGATTGTTTGAGAACCGTTCTTCATTCCTTCAATAAAAATTTCTCTTTTTACCCTTCTTTGCGTCTCTGTGTGTGGTTCAGCGGCTTCTTTGGGAATCTGCTTGCTGCTTTGGTGTTCTCGTCGGTCCTCTTTGAACGAATGTTCGGATATACTGATTCGAAGCACCTCCTGTGCTCGATCTTTCGTGATGAGAGTTGAGCCGCTGTCGACTTCATCAACTCTGCTCATCGGACGAAACTCATGAAGCTCACGAAGGTGCTCGGAGTTTGGGTGAGCAGCGAAAAGTCCTTGTCCATTCGTTGATGGAAATGGACGAAAACGTTGCTTCGAGTTTATAATTTCATAATCTTGGCGTTACAGTGAATATTTCGGCATTGCGCGCCGCTTTCGGGCAATCTTCATTGTATTTACGACCACACAGAGGCTCCTGTAGTTCTATTTGGCCAGCTTTCGCTCAATTGCCGCGCAATTTGACTTTCAGTGATACTCATCTAACACAGCCAAACTAGAAGCTGTAAACAAGAAACGCCGCCGCCGCCGAGAGGCGGCAGTCGCGCTCAGCAGCGCTCGCCGCGTGATTGTATGTAAGAGTGCGGGTTGCAACCACCGTTTGCGGTTGCTTCCCATCCATCTGCTTCACGGGATAAACGTTAAGCCTAAGAAGTCCTGGCGTGACACTACCATTGCGCCGCAACAGCAGATCGCATGTTTAAAGCTTGCGATCGTTTACCGCAGGGCTCCGGGACGATGTGGAGCGCGGGATATGGCTAGAACGGGGAGCCGCTGAAATCGGCTACTGCGAGGCATCGACGATGCAGGGATGCAGGGACGCAATGGTCTGAATCGAGATGAGTCACCCGTTCATTGAGGGATTCCAAAGCTCTCCTACAGTATACTCCGGCGTTTGTCAGTACGCGAACACAACAACGTTATGAATCGACTTGATCGCCTCCGTGTTGTCCCCACGTAACTAGTCTCTCAACCGCCAAAGCCCAACTGCACTACGCTCTACAATTGCATCTGCCACCCGTCTACCGTATTCCGACTGAACGCGGTGCTCGCTTCGTCAATAGAATCTCAAAGTGAACCGGAGGAGCGGCATTACCGAAAGATTCGGCGTTTGCGCAAATTTCAAAACGTGGCCCATCGCCGCGCTCGTGTGTGAGTATGTCAAGTCAACAGTTGTCTCAGTTTTTTCACACAGTCTCAGACAGATCCACTTTCTCTTTCAAATTTTGAAGCTTTCTTAATTTCCTTATCAGCTGCCGACAGCTCTTCTTCTTGCAGATCCTTATGCGTGGGTCACAGAACGATCACGCATTGCTGCGTCTGCATTGCTGTGATTTCGCACATTCTTCCAAGCGCTCATTTACAGGTCGTGGACGGTCAGCTTTCCACTCGACCAGAACATGAACTCTGTCCCGCACACATTCTGCGAAAGAGTCGCGGCGGCTTGGAAAGCCTGCAAGAATCCCTTTCATTGCTGTCGGTGCAAAAACCCGATTTTTGCTGCTGGAAAGTGGAAATTCTCAATGGCGCAGCGGCTCGTTTTGTACATTGTGCAGGTGGATGGACGATGGAAGTACGCAATCGGGAATCCAGATGTCGACGAGTCTGACGGCCGTTTCTTTCTCTTTGGTGGTATGATGCAACTGAAGCAGACTATGATGAGCATGGAGGAAGTCGTTCAAAATCCCGCATTGAAAGGCGCACAGATTGGTTCAATTTGTGTTCGAGGTGGAGATTCGTTAAATGAAGAATTCAACGAATACGCGGAGAAACTGAGCGTCGTGGACGAGAAAGTATTGAAATTTGCGTCCTACTTGTCCAATAAACCACGACTCGACTTGACCAGCGTAAGCGAGCTATGCGATTCAAGTCCTGGACCACTGGAAGGCGCAATGATTAGAAGGTGGCTAGAAGACAGGTGGTATTCGGGAGTGATCTTTTTTCGCTTCACGCCTGCCGACCGCCGTCTTTTCCAAAGGCAGTTTTCTAGCATTCATACTCGAATTTCTGTTATTGACAACGATTTGGAAGATCGCGCCTTTGTTGAAAACAGTCTGCAATCAGGGAATCTGCAAAAATTTGATGGCTTCATGACATTCTCGTTCCAAGTCATGAAAGGCATCATCGACCAATTTCAGATGAATCGAGAACCTTTTACGTCCATCTTCAGCATCAAAGCGTTCTTCGACGAAACAACGCCAGAACGGTTGGACGAGATGCACAGGAACGGACTTTGCAGCGTAACGGATTCCTGCTACTATTTCAAGCCCTTCAATGGACTCTACGAGGGATGCGTGCTAGTAATCTGGTTCAAATGTTTGAAGGACGGTCGGCACGAATATCAAATATTCACAGACTATGAAAACAACCGAAGAGTCGACGGAATGGTTTATTCAGCCAAACAGTTGGGAGCGGTCAGATAAGTACCAGGCGGCCCTCTATGTATACCGTTGTTCGCTAAATAAAATACAAGTTTAATTGTTATTGTCGATTGTCGTCAAAGCCTCAACAGAGCAGTTGGTAGAGAACTACGAAAACAGCGAGCTAAATTACTTATTTCCGGCTCAAGTTGCTACGTATTCTGCCAATCTTTGACATTGTGTGCGCAGCCTCCACCTCTCGTGCGGTGTTTTTGCAAAACCCCAAATCCTGAAGGCCGCGTGATTCAATAGAAGTTAAACTTGAAGAAAAGCCCGAGCGGCCAGCGAAACATGATTCCGATGCGCTCCTCGATGCGATCCGAGAACTCCCAATCCGCGTATCCAACATAGCTTCTTTCTCCCATTTAGCAGATACTCGCTTCTTCTCACACCCAAAGTACAACGCAAAAGACAAGAACGCAGAACAACGCAGAGGATATCAATTAATTATTATAATGCTCAAAAAGAATGACCCTACTGGCAGTGGAATATAGAGTATGTATAGAAACATGTCAACCTTCGGCAACTTGTCAGCATTAGTCGACCTTTGTAAAATCTAAACGGTCACGCAGCCACAATACAGAGTCATAGTTGAGTTCTGCGCGGCGCGCATTTGGATGCGTTCTTTGCTGCTCAGTTGTGGAGTCGTCTCCGCAGAAGCTCGTTTTCGCAGCGCACGTCCTCATTTGAATTTTCACAAAAACCGTTTTCCTCTCTCTCCCTCCCTGGCGTCTCTGAAGCCTCGATGGGCGTGTTCAGGGCCCAACGCAAAACATTGGAATCATCCAATCGGGAGTCCGGATGGAAGGGAGCGGGAAGTGGGCGGCGCTCCGGAAAGTTGAATAAAAGACGGACCGAGAACGCATCTTCATCCACTCTTTGCCCATCGAGGGCCGGAGAGCCAGCACCAATCCCTCCACCCCTCACCCACTGATTCCTACTCTTTTCAGAAACCCACTACCATCACCTACAACCATGGCTGACAAGGACAGCGGCTACGCCAACACCGACAGCACTCGCGGAGTGCGCGAAGTCCGAACTCCGTCGCCCCAGCGTCCCTCTCCTCCAGAAGAGAAGAAGTAGCTTCGCCGGAGACCTCGCAGCAGCCGAACTCTCACCGCTGCTGCTCTCGTCTTCACATGAGATTGTTTGAGAACCGTTCTCCATTCCTTCAATAAAAATTTCTCTTATTACCCTTCTTTGCGTCTCTGTGTGTGGTTCAGCGGCTTCTTTGGGAATCTGCTTGCTGCTTTGGTGTTCTCGTCGGTCCTCTTTGAACGAATGTTCGGATATACTGATTCGAAGCACCTCCTGTGCTCGATCTTTCGTGATGAGAGTTGAGCCGCTGTCGACTTCATCACTCTGCTCATCGGACGAAACTCATGAAGCTCACGAAGGTGCTCGGAGTTTGGGTGAGCAGCGAAAAGTCCTTGTCCATTCGTTGATGGAAATGGAAATGGACGAAAACGTTGCTTCGAGTTTATAATTTCATAATCTTGGCGTTACAGTGAATGTTTCGGTATTGCGCGCCGCTTTCGGGCAATCTTCATTGTATTTATGACCACACAGAGGCTCCTGTAGTTCTATTTCGCCAGCTTTCGCTCAGAAACTCAGTTGCCGCGCAATTTGACTTTCAGTGATACTTATCTAACACAGCCAAACTAGAAGCTGTAAACAAGAAACGCATAAATGTTCTGATCGGTTGGAAGGGAACTGAAACAAAAACAGATAGACATTTAGGCTGTAAACAACAAGGATCTTCGCATGTTTCAAGCAGAAATGTTCTGATCGGTTTATTGTAATCCTCAATTCTATAAAGATGCCAATTTCGCCTCAATTGGCGAAATTGGCATTCCATAAATTACAAATCATCACTAATTCGACCAGAGAGACAGACAGAACAGTGAAGAAGCTACAATCCCGATGAACAATACTCTCTTTTAAAATAAAATAAGCTTAGAGCGAATGAAATAGATTAATAATAAAGATTTTTGCCTGGAAACCCGATCGAGAACAGTCAGCATGACCATGTCGGCAATCAAGCCTAATGATGGACGCGAATCCATCAAGAGCGGACTTGACGATAGATAAACGAGCCGACGCGGTAGATCGCATAGGCGGTCAGGCCGTAGCTCAGTCCCTGGAACGTTTTGGAGATGTAGTATCCGGTGGCGGATGGCGGAGGAAGACTGAAAGAATGAGAAATTGATTAGCAGATCGAGATGGATTGATGACGATTACCTCATAAGCTCCGAGATGTCGATGTGCTCGGTCCAGTTTGTGGTAATTCCGGGCATATGGCCGATTCCGACCACTGCAACTATGCTAATCGGTTGGAATGGAACTGAAACAGAAGCAGAGATAAGGATTTAGCCTTGATATTATAATTATTGGTTGAAAATTTGGATAATTGGTAAACAAATAGTCAATTTGACGTTTGAACTTTGTGGATGAGTTATTTGCATGAGCATAAGTCATTTGAAGCTTAAAAATTCAAAATTCAATATGAAATTACAAGTGGTAGCGGCTTGCATCGAAAGGCAACATGAAATTAAAACAAAACAAAGTTCTGCGTTGCATTTGAAGCGACATTTTGTCAACGAATTTTAAAAACAAAGTTTGAGTGTCCTATCAAAGCCTTGGACTTCGACTTATAAACTGGATAGTTGGAGCATCAAAATGAGCTCATAGTTCTAATTAACCCTACAATTTTGAAATCTTGGCAACTTTTGGTTCATGCCAGATATTAATTACACCGTCACTCAGCGTTGTAGAGCTTACCTGAGGAGTCGTTAAGATTTCTCCAAGCCTTGTGCTTATGAACGGTACCCGCTCGCACAAGATTATGCAGCGTGTGGGTCATGTAGCGATCACGCTCCTCGACAAAGATCTGCGAGAGTTGGGGAAAATCGGCGGACATCTCGTTGAGCAACTGCTCGAGCAGGTCCTTCTTCTTGCAGTTCTCCACGTCCTCTTGCGTAATCTCGTCACCGCGGCTGCGGAGGATGTGCAAAAAGAGGCGAAGCTTCTGGAAGAAGCTCAACGAGTTGAGCGCACGCTGGAGCGTCACCGTGAGCGGTCGATCGCCGAGCACAAAGCGGCATGCTTCGATGTGCTGGAAGCCTTGATGCGCAGCGCGGAACTCGCCTCCGGGCGCCATTCCAAGGCGCTTGGTGATGTTGGCGGAGGTGGTGAGGAGCAGTATGTGCAGGATCCCAAGGAGAACACCGCTCTGAAAGAGGCGAGAGTGTTAGTCAGTCGGTGTGGATTAGCGAAATGGCACCGCGATTAGTAGGCTTACCTGCTTAACGAGCTGCTTCATCTTCTCATAGGTGATCGACTGCGCTTCTTCGAGTAGACTCTTCTCATCCATCGCGAGAATCGAAATGCGCGCAGGGCAGAGCTCCACCATTACCATGTCCGGCTGCGTGACGCGGATTGTCTTCAGCACGTCCTTTTGACTTTCGGCACTAAAGTGGGCAGTTCCAACCAGGTAGACCTTTGCCTGGCGGAAGGCGGCCTTGTAGGCCTCGTGGTCCTCGCCCTCCGGAATGACCACCGGGTCAAACGAGTAGTTAAGCTCAATTACGGTATTTGTGGGAAGATCTGGGTTCTCGATGCGATTGCGACCGAACGCGTAGCCCGAGACGACAATAATCTGAATATTCCACTACTGTAATTACTGTAGATCATTACAAACGCTTACATTATCGTCGAATTCAATATCCTCCTCCTCGTAATGGTCTTCCGGCTCGTCGGGATCACGATCAGGCACGTGCTCCTCAAAATTTGAGGCCGAATCGGCTATCGAAAGGACAGAGGCGTCAGCCATTTCGCTCTGCGACTGCTGCTTCCGTAGTCCCTTCATGTAGAAAATGTCGTCGTCGGTGAGTCGATCGCAAGCGCGCGAGTGCATCGGCGGCTCCTCTTCACTAGTCGAAGAATACGGCGCAAGCTTAAGCAGAAGACAATAGAAGCGAGCGGAAGAACGGAGGAGGGAGTTGTGACGAACGCTTTAGGTTTCAAAAATAGAACCTCAATTAAATCTCAATTGCTGCAATAATTGAGGAGCAAAAGGGCATCTGAGAGAGGGGAATGGTTTCATGTTGGGAGCGGAGCGTTTCGCTGGTTGATTTCGCGATAGGTTCGGCACTGAACTTAACCTTGCTAAACTCATTGCCAGATTACTATTCATTTCATAATCGTTTCGATGCCCTTTTCATCTATTCTTTTTTGTTTAAGTGCATATAATAGCCGAATTGCTTGCTTTAGAACCGTGCGTAGTGAGTTTTGGCGTTCACATGCATTCGAAACACCTAAAATGGCTAAAAAGTCACTTTCTCAAGCCAAAATCAGTCAAAAGCGAACTAACGACCATTGTTCATGGTATCGCTGGAGAGTTGAACTAATTTTGTGCCTGCTAGCGTCTGGAATTCTCCTCACTTAAGGCGATATTACACTTTAAGCCACTTTAAATTCCTTAGCTCCGCTTATCCTAATACTAATCTTTGAGATCCGAAGAAAACAGCAGATCGCCGCGCAACCGACAGTAGTTTGCTGCATTCTCTTCCCTGCGCTTTTTGTGCGTTGAACCTCGTTCTCCGTTGCTCAAACCCCATTGTCTTGTGACGTCATGCAGCGCCGGCTACAACCTTATAAATAGAAACTGCGTAAACAGTAAAATGTCAGCAGCGCCGATGATGAGAAATGAAAAATCGCTTTTGCGCGCTATTAACTTTCCCTCGCAAGCGTTATTCCCTCCCTCCTACTCGTCCGCTACGTTTACTTACCCGATCCTGGATTGGCACCTCTCGGTCGCCGCCTTCGGAGCCGCCGTCGTCGCCGTCATCGCCGTTCCTTCGATGGTGCATCATGACGGGACCGTCGAAGCGTTCATGATCGGCGACGTCTTGCTCGGTCACGTGATCGCCGAAATTGGACGTAGAGTCCGCAACAGACATCACCGACTGCTCAGCCATCTCGCTGGGTGCGAACGATCGGTTATTTCGCAAATTTTTCATCATGAAAATGTCTTCTTCGGTGAGACGAGATTCGTCCACGGTGGCTCCACTAGCCATTGAGGTCGGAGTTCCCGGCTCCGAGAAGCGCGGATTTGCCGCTGTCGCAAAGTCGTCACCCAGTTGTGGCTTATTCTCAGCCATCGGATACCTGGAAACGAGAGAGAAGACTAAACTAGACTAGTGGCGCGGTGTATGAAGCGTGATGGTGTTGTTGCTCTGTGTGTGCTCGGAACGGCGTGTATCTTGGAGAGGCGTTGCCTGGCCAGGGGAGAATGCGCAAAAAAACAAACTGAGATATGCAAATTATGAATGTGAGCCAGGATTATCGCTATATCTCGCGCGTGCGTTGCCTCGACGACCGTAGCACAGCTGTAACAGAGCCAACGCGAATCACAGCGAAAGCGGAACGCGGTCTGTCTGATTGTTGCGTGTGTGTGGCATTGAAACAAGCGCAACAGAAATCACATGCTCGCTGTCAAGATCACGAGGTTTGGGCGAAAATAAGTAGAAAAAAGTTTGGTGCAATAGCGAAGAACGAGAGATTAGCGCCGCGTTGGAACGGGTAACGCGACTGCCTGAAACAAGGCGGCGAGCGAAAAGCGCCAGCCACGCGCGCACAATGCGCGGTGTGTACTCTCACTATATCATACGTACACAAAATAAAAAATAAGCACCGTTCGGCGACGACGCACCGACCGCAGTGGCCACAACAAAAGGGCGCTCGCTGCGAGACGCTCGTTTGCGCTTGGGTAGGTCGATGCGCGCGCACGTGAGAGCGAGAGCTAAAGCGAGAGCAATAGGACATATGGATAGACATTAGTAACGGAATAAGCGTGGGCTCGACGGCGTGCAGAGTGAAGAAATGCAATTAAATATATTGGAGGCGTATTTCACAAATGTACCGCCGATGGTTGGTGACGGCGGTGCGCGCGAGAGGAGGATGAACGACCGACCGGCAATTTGTCATGCGGTTTTTTCGGTTTGAGCGATGCTTGAAACAGATGAATGATACCGTCATTAGGGGCCACACTCGTTTCAGTTTGCTGCGTTCTTTTGCAAACGAATAACGTCTTTGGCGTTTGTTGCACAGGCTAGAGCTATTGAATGCAGTTTCAGCAAATCCAATGTGAAATTCACATTAAGAAACTTCTTGAAACAGTGGTTGCAGTCGATTACTTAGCTAAATCCTAAACACTTGACATTGTATTGTTGCCAAACGCTTTTTGGCGTCATTTTTGTTTTGATAGTGAGAAAGCTGCGTACAATTGATCAAAAAATGTTTGAACTGGAAGCTGGAGTGACATTGTGCTTGTATGGAAAGCTCCGAACGTCTGAATTCGACGCCTATTTTCTAAATAACCGCTCTATCCAGTGTGTAAACACAAATATTGCAAATATATAGGTCAGAATAATGGCCTTAGGCTCTTATTGCTTTCTTTGTAGAAGCCCTTGTTGGAGTAACCCGGATTATCTCATCTGCCAGCTGAGAACAGAGTCAAAACACGCAAAAGTCGCGTGTTATTCTCGCATTTCACGGAGCACAGAAACAACTGATCACAGCCCTACGTAGCGATCACAACTGCAATCCGAACGTCGTTTTTTCGGAAAAATTACTCAAGTGAATTGAAAGATGGCTCACCTCACGCTGTGGTTCACCGGTCGCACACTGCAACGGCTTCACTCGAAAGTGCAGCCATTTTTTTGCCTCCTTGCGTGCTTCAGAGTTCAACTCAATTTCACTCTCGTTGTCATTTGTAGCTTTTGAAAGGTCTTTTGAAGATTTGTGGCATTACGAGATTGAATACAAAAAGCGAACACAGACGGCACATTAGGGGCGTTAAACTGCGATTCAATTGAGCTAATTAAGATGTCTAGGTGTGCAGAAAGGCGGATAATCAACTTTTGCAAGAAAAATGACATTTGGAAAGGATCTGGCTGCAATA
This sequence comes from Steinernema feltiae, assembly GCA_007213375.1. NCBI lineage: Eukaryota > Metazoa > Nematoda > Chromadorea > Rhabditida > Steinernematidae > Steinernema > Steinernema feltiae. The sequence goes on from MQUG01000155.1 coordinate 97,102, forward strand.
ATGACCGAGAATCTACACAATTATAGCATATGAGAAGCAAAAACAATTTTGAAAAAATAGGGATCATCCCACAAAAACCTCTCATTTTGCGCTCTATTTTGAGCGGATTAATTGCAATATCCATGCAGGAACGACAGCTTGCTTGCCGCCTCTCGCATAACAAAGCAACTTTTCAAACGGACACAACCATTGACATTGAATACCAAGCTAACGTATCAAACGCTCAAATCCGCACGGCTTCACGTTCGATTAACCGCTTTGCGCACACACATACACACAGCCAAGCACAATTAAACCAAATTTCACGTCTTTGACGTCAACCAACGTCTACAAGGCAATAACTCACGTCAAGAAGTTTAGTTTACAGCCGTGTTCAGCTGTCGTGGGGCAAGCCGAGCAAAAACGGTTGTAAATCGGCGGTGTAAACGGGACAGCGCTAAAAGCTTTGGATCGAGGCTTCTAACCTAATTAAGTGCTGCGCGTGAAAAACAGCGCGCATTCTTGAAATCAAACCGCAATGTAAATTGCCGCACAATGCCACGCGCGCTTCGAATTCATGAAATGCTAGCAAGTGCAAGCGCGGGATGGTTCGAATGGCAATTATGAGTGGAAGCGCACGCTTGATGAATGCGAGCGGACACGTTCGGCGGCAGGAGGCAAATTGCGATGAGCGAGCGAGTGGTCAGACGAAACAGCGCGTGTGATCTGATTGATTACTTGCGGAATTGATTGGAGAAGAAATGTTGCTAGGTGATTTATTGATGAGCTGCGGTTATTCTGGGCGCGCAAGAGCTGCAGAACCAAAAAACGGTGGCTGAAACCCGATTTCGAGTGAATGAGTCGAAAGCCTGTGATTGCATGACTGTAGCCGTTCGTCCTGTCCAATGCAATACAATAGATACGCAATAAAACGCTGCGCGGTGATACCAACTCAATGACGACGGCTGTTTAGCGGCAAGAACGGCGAATAAGCGAAGCGAAGGAGAAGCCAAAGATTGTACTCGCACTTTTAAATTAAAATAACCGTTTTGTTGATCCAAAAATGTATGTTTGGTTGTCGGTTGAAAGCACTCTTGTTTTACGATGGCGGTTCCCGGTATAAACCCGGTTTAGGTGAAAAAACAATACAGAACCCTTTGGTAAAAGAAAGTAGAGACCATTTGCCAAGACTTTGATGGATAGTAAGTGCTGCCACACGGGACTTGAGATGTGGCTAAAGAAACCTCAAACTTGGGTAATTAAACTTTCGCTCGCGGTTAGAAATAAGTGCAAACGCAACTTGAAAACGTTCATCTTGTAAGGAGGAAGCAATAGATACACTTCTTTTCAGCATTCCTTTCTTAAACGGAAGTTTCATTTCTTCACAGAAAACACTCGTTTGAACGCCCATGCCACATGTTGGGCTGAAAAGAATGGAGAAAGTGTTTCTGGAGATCAATCATTCTCTCGATCTGAATTGCAAGCAGACTAGAAATCTGTATTTGTACATGGGATAACGGCCGTTCTTGTACCACAGTCGAACACAGTGTCAGCTACGACGTAATGGAACAGTAAAGTTCCATTTTCACTAAAAACTAACTAAATTAAAGAACAATTGAGGCGACCTGCACAGGGCGGGACATCAATGTCATCGACAACCGGAAGAATCAAACCCAATAAGGGCTATAAAAACACTTTTGTTCGAAGTTTTTGTTTCTACACTGTGACTGTGTTTGATTTGGCGCTATGGATACAGAGAATCCATCTTGCAGCTAGGTCTCACACTGTTAGCAACATGTTCTACACATTTAAATTCTTGATTCGATATGATGCTGACAAGTAGCTACTGTAGCGGAGCCTAACCTCCGCGCCTCTCACGTTGTCTACTTGTCTCCCACGCCATCAGACTTGCGCCGTGTGAGCCGGATTCGATATACAATCACTCCATCACTCCGGAGCTTCGTACCCCGAGCGAGCATCGAATAAAGTCACCAGGCTAGCCGTTCTCGGGTATCCAAGACACATCAACGGTTAACCCACCTTAAAGCCACCGGAAGATGCTCTAATTCCTTATTCTACGATCGCTTCAGTCATAAGACTGATTTCAGCACCACAAACGCTCAAATTACCGCAAATTTCCAATGCACCTCGCTGTTGCACACAACGCTATAGCGCTGCTGATAGTGGCGCTGATCTTTTTCCGTTTTGACGCGTGTGGTCTGGCCACCAATTCATAACAATGTATAGCATTGCACATCAAGTTGTTAACCGCTCTTCAACAACACTCGTTTGTTCCAATTTCAGACGTCACACTCGACTCATTGCCTTGGTATTTTGACTTAAATCACGTCATTTTTTAAGATTAATTTCAAAGTGCAATCATAATTGCGGAAGCAAAATGCGTGCGTTCCATCTTTCGCGCTCTCTCGCCCGCTGCGATCCAATTTTTCGGACGTTACAAAAGCCGAGCTAATGTTCTAAATCAATCATCCATTCACAAACGCGTGCATCACATTCTAATTACGCGCTCCTTGTCTCGCGCGCGCGCTTGCCTTTCACGAACTAGTTTCGTACCCAGAGCGCCTATTCTATTCTTGTTTGATTTTTTGAAGGCGTCTCTTCTCTAATCATAGAATATCTGCCTTGCGCGCTCGTCACCTCGGACACCACATGAAAACGGAAGTGCGCGAGGAAGAAGCTTCCGAATCGGGCGAAGGAATCGGTCACAGCAGCGACAACGACGGCGACTATCCGCCGTGGCTTGAAGTGTTCATCGATCATTTTTGTTGTTGTTTCGTCAGACGACCACTACGCGACCCCTATGAATTCAAGGTATGTTTGCCGGTGATGTCGATCTGTCATTGTTTTCGTCTTTCAATTAGAACGACCGTAAGGAGTATCGCGCACTCTGCGGCGCGGTGCACGTGCAGCAAATGGCCATTATATTCGTTGTTGTGAAGGCGGCTCTCCTGACGTTATTTATTATTTCGGTGAATCTCATGGATACGTCGACGCTTGTCTCAGTAGGTTGGTTTGTTAGCGTGGCATTCGCACATGTCCGTTCGATGGATTGTGCGCTTGATGTAGTTGGAAGAATTTGATCGGTTAATGGAAGAATTGATTTCTCAATAGGGGCGATTTTTTGTCGTTTTGCCCTTTCCATTGAAATTGAGAGTGCAAGATGGAGTTGATGAGACAATTCGATAGCAGATAGTTTCTAGCAGGGCTTGGAGTGTGGAAAACGTCCGGAAGAAAGCCGGATTGAGGTTTTGAAGGCCTAATTTAGGGTTGTAACCAAATTATCAGTTGCTGAGTGAATTTTGTGATTAACTGAAGGCTACTTGACCATCGTTGGAGAAAATATGATTGCAATTCCATTTCAAACCACTTGAAAGTCTGAATTCGGTAAGAATCAGGTCAGTAGGCAAACTTGGCTCAAAACGCTCAATATCCGAGGTTCTGCTATGAAAGATGAGGCGCTTCTAGAAGCTAGAACACTGTTGCTTAAATGTGCGGTGTTTCATGTCCACATTTACTGCGGGAGAAATGACATTTTGGTAATTTTCGTAATTTTTGACGTTATTAGATGAACAATTCTGAATCTTTTCATCATTTTTTGTTTTGTTTTTTTGTTAATTGTTGATAAATTATTAACTGACTAGAGAATGGATGTGTTTAGGCTGCAATTTGACCGTATAAAGTGATAATTAACAGAATTTGGTCTTGCTTAATGCAGCATATCATTTGTTGCTTTGTCGACTGTATTGTCATCACGCAATTGCTTGATTTTCATGAAAAAAACATTAATTTTTTCACACTTTTATGGTTTTGAATCGAATCTTAGAATTCTAGCCTGCCAGCTATCACTCCCTACCTCCAAACAAACTGAAATGTCGAATATTCCGTCGTCTTCTTTCAGTGTGCGTATTCTTCTACCTGGTAGTAATGGCCAGCTACGGCTTCCTGCTCGGCGGCATGTCGCTGAAGAACTACGCCTACATGATCCCGTACTTTTTCGTCTCGTTCATCTCAATTCTAGTCGCCGTGATTCACTACTTTGTCGATATGCTCGACAGTGCAAATACCAAGGACACCCTCGAGACGCATCAATTAATCGGATTTGCAACTCAGGTGACAACTCTTGTCGCATTTTGTGTAATTTGGCTCATTTTTCAGACAGTCGCAATTGCTCTTGAAGTGTACTCGTTGGCGGTCGTTTGGCGCGTCTTTCAGTACGTGTGCGATTACAGCATGGAACTAGAGATACGGACCAAAGAGGAGTACAAGCAAATACTGCTCTACGATGACATTGTCGTGACGTGAACGAGAGTTTTCTGAGATGAAGGAGCGTTTAGAGAATTTTAATGAACCGATCTCGATATTCGATTATAGTTTATTGATGCTGTTGATCTTCAATTAAAATGCCAGTTTTTTGAACGGTAGTTAGCGCATGTTGCATTCAATGACTCGGTATCGGTTCAATTCTGCTTGATTGCATTAATGTTAAAGACCTTGGCCAACGCGCGGCGATTGATATCTTAATTCTAATGGTATTGTGGTATTGTTTCAGCTAATTTTTTAGTGAAATTAAGTCATCGAACAAGCCTTTATACTTGATCCCATGAACTTTGAAACGATTATAGCAATCAGTTCTTTACGAAAATGTTCAAACTGAAAAGGCGTTTATAATGGTTAGCATGAAACACGTCAAATTGGCCACAATCGCTCACTGTCCTGAGCTTGGATTTTTTGAAATGGTCCCTCAAGCAAGATTAACAATCAAATTTCTGGACTGGAAGCAACATATCAAGAAAAGCAGCATTAGGCACAAAATAAATCAAGGAGAGAAAGGTGTGCAGGCTACAGGAAATTGTGTCTACAGAGCCGACGGATATGTTGAAGAAACGATCAATCAATGGCAGATCAAAATGCAGATCGATGCTTTGAAGGAAAGGAGAACTCCAACATCTCTGCAGTGCACTACTGCTGACCGTCGTTCCTTTGCTCGGAGCCGATAGTAGCGTTGCTGTTGTCTTTGCCCGGAAATGAACGCCGACGCTAGTGGAAGGAAGATGCTGCAGCATTGCAGTTCCGTTCGTACGGACTGCGTCGCTCTCTGGCATCCAAGCTGCTGATTCCGAAATGGAAAACGGCATTTTTAAAGTTGGAATGTTGCGATTTGCAAAGACGCACAGAAGAGACGAAGCGAGTTTTTGCTGTGCGGTATGGACCAGTGAGTGCATACTGATTTAGGTAGAGGAAAAGCCTGTAGAGTAGATTACACAAGAAGAAGGCAGTTTAAGTGCGTGGATGGTCGGGATACCAAAAACGAGGCAGGGGCGTCAAAAGACAAAGTCTGAATTGACATGAATTTCCCAAATCAATGAGGGTTGTCGGCACTATGTTTCACGTACGGCTGACGGTTCAGGCGGTAAAATGTGGAACTATTGAGAAGTGAGTGTCTGACAGGTCGAATCCAAAGCACTTGCATTTGTTGTAGGCTAGCGATAACGTCGAAATCAATGCGCTCTTGAAGATCATCGAGCGTACAAATCCGATGCAGATCTGACTATTCTTGTGAGGATGAATCGCTTGCAAGCGTGAATTGAATGTGTGATTTGCACAAACCGTCGCTACACCACCGAAACAGAACGCATAAATACTGAGTGTTTAAAGAGCTACAGCCTGTTCTATCTATAGCTCCCGCCATGCAGTCCGTCCCCTATGCGTTTTACAATTCTCTCGCTAACCGCATCGCAGACCTCTCGTCCCTGGAGAAACTGTCCGCAAGAAATCTGCAATTGAAAACATTGCAATCGGCAGTTTCGAAGAATTTGACGAATCGACTACACATCCACGTCCATCTTGGCTGCGATGACCAAGGAGATTGGTCTTACAGCATCCATACCGGAGCAATTGAGACTCTCGATGGGTTGAGACAAGCAGACAGACGCTGGATGCAAGTGAGACAACTATGTATTTGTAAACTCGAAAACTCTCATAAACAGCGGTCTTCTTACAAGGAGGTCGCGGAAATTGCTAGGATAATTGCTCCGCTCCTCAACTTGACATTCCTGAAGGTGCGAACCGAAAACATTTCACTTGCGACATCAACCGCCGTCAACAATCTACTAATTGAATTGCAAAATTGCTCGTTTGGCATAATTTCCGTTATCACGAGCATCCCCATGCCTGAGGCATTTATTCTGTCACAGCTTGACAGCGATTGGCTCTCAACCGCATTTATCAATGACCCTGGCTTGAAGAATTCGACAACGCTCCAACACGCAGTAACCGAGTTTGCGGAAAGGATGAAGGAAAAGTATGTTTTCACAACTTTTGACTTTCAATTGGGAGATTTATTTTTTTCAACTTAAATTGTAAGATGGACATCTTGGAATAAAACAAAGTGGAACGTTGTCGTCAGTTCATCTCCACTGCCTACCGCTGACTACCGTTTGCAATTGCCGCCTTTGCGTGTTTTGTGTGTATAACGCTGTTTCCGCGCCAAAATGCCGTGGCGCTCTATAATTGGCGCCGTGTAATTGGTGACGACGGTTCGCCAACAATTAAACGTAATTTTCAGCCTTTGTACACACAGACGAGACACAAACCACCTCACATGTTGTGCGGTCGATGTACGTATGATATGAGCAACGTCCAATAACGCTTGGCTTGGCCTTCAATTGCTACAGCCGACTTCTTTGTGTTAAGAACCGACCTTTTCCGGCCTTTTGTTTTACTTTTGTGGTGCTCACTTTATCACCGATAAATAGAACACTGAGATGACTCATCTCTCTTACATAGTTGTGCAGATGAGTGCAAAATCTCAAATGCGATCAGCCAAGATGAGTTAAGCACTGTCTCAATCTGTTATCACTTAAATGATGCTCTGCTGCGCTGTTCACAATCTACTTAAATGCGTTTATCTATTTGAACGGCTGAGTCATTCGACGTTCGGGTCAGTGCGGCCGAACCGTTTTTTATATCGATTAGCCAGTGTAATATTCAGTCTTTCGCAACATTCAGCCCCATTACTGCAGTGGTCGCTTGCGAGATCGCCCTCCACTTGGTTTGTTAATAAGACAGTCTGTTTTAGTTCTGGTTTACCATGTCGCTTGACGCCTTCGAAAGTGAACAGTCTGAGCGCTTGAGTCGCTCTGAATTTTTCTCGTGAGTTTACCTTGAATTTCTTCAGTCCACCACCTTCTGTTAAGAACTCTTGTCGTGCAAATTGTGGACATCCTCCACAAGTACGATCAAGGAGAGACACGACCGTTGATTTTGAAATGTTGCGGAGCCTCTTCAGAACGAAGAATGGCCATCGCGGCCTTCAATGTCTATAGAGGACGGCACCACAACACTGCGTTCGAGTTGCTCAATAGACTTGCGGACATTTCTGGCAATAATGTAAGTGTTGTTGCATTACTTACGCTCGTTTTCTGTCAAATTACACGATTTCAGATCATCGGAAGTTCTTTTGTCTTTGTGAATCTCTCTCTGCATGGAAATAACTTTGCTCTATCCGATGGTGTTGATGAAGATTTGGTTATCGCTCACTATGAAGAGATGACTAAATCCCGTGTGTATTTGCGAGCTCCTGATAGCATCTACAGCGACTTGAGTCTTTGGAAAGCGTCGGAACTTGTGTAAATTGCTGCAGAGCGTGCAAAAAGTTTAATTCGACATTCAGAGACATTCGCAGAGCTTCGGTTTCTTCAGTTTGCTACCGTACTGAAAGCTACAATCACTGCCGGTTGGTGCTGAAATTAGTTATTGGAGGACGCGAATTTCTGGCAATTTCGTATTTGTGGAGTCAGGAATATGTTCGAGAATTAAAGAATCGACTCGAATATCTGATGGGAGTAGGGGAAAATGAAATTATATCTTCTTTTTACACATTCGTTCAGAGAACTATAAGCATTACAAACGCAACGCTGCTTCGTTATCCGCTCTACGACTCAGACCATTTTACCCTGGGTCTTCGACAAAACGCAATAATTCAGATCGCTGGTTCTGAGCATCATGCTAGCAGCCGCGTCAATTTTATTGAATTTGATTGTCCGCATTACGACCAATTTTAGATTACACTGTGTTCTATTCCAGTTTTTTAATGCTTTTATGTGTTTGTTACTATCCTATCCGTTCAACGCTTGTTTGATTTTAAAAATCAAGTAATTTATGGGACAATGTGCTATGTAGAATTGGAAAATGACCGAACACACTAGAGGAAGATGCTCTCGGTAGCATTGTTGTGTGAAATGAGTTCACTAAAAGCGCACGATCTTTGGGGTTTTTAGTCCATTTGGGGCCATGTTTTGAGCTAATGTAAATTGGCGTGTAAAACATGGTGTCACTTTAACTTCAGTTAACTGAGGTTGTTCTTTGTAAACAGAGGAGTTTGTGAATGTAGGATCCTAAGTTTTAACAGATACAGGCTGATCTGTTTCCTTTTGCTTTCGTCCCTACCAAGATCGAAGTAAAACAAATTCAACGTTGCAGGAGCACGTCGCGGAGGTTGTGCTCGCGGAGCTTTAGGGCAGCTTCTACAACTCGCAGAGTGACAATGCGAAGGTCTGTAACAAAGGCACTGGCACAAATCTCCGCTGCCGCGAGGAATCAACGACAGAAACTTTCCGTTGCCAACCCTTGCTTGCCGCATCATCAATTCTCATTCTCCGAGCAGGTTTGTGGGCTTCACCAGCTTCATGTCGTTACGAATCGATGATCAGAGTCGATGAAGACAAGAGCGAACGTGCAGATTCAAGTCAGCGGCTCTCCGGACGACCGATCGAGCACAGGAGGTGCATCTAATCAGTATTACCGAGCATTCGTTCAAAGAGGACCGACGAGAACACCAAAGCAGCAAGCAGATTCCCAAAGAAGCCGCTGAACCACACACAGAGACGCAAAGAAGGGTAAAAAGAGAAATTTTTATTGAAGGAATGAAGAACGGTTCTCAAACAATCTCATGTGAAGAGGAGATCAGCAGCGGTGAGAATTCGGCTGCTGCGAGGTCTCCGGCGAAGTTACTTCTTCTCTTCTGGCGGAGAGGGACGCTGGGGCGACGGAGTTCGGACTTCGCGCACTCCGCGAGTGCTGTCGGTGTTGGCGTAGCCGCTGTTCTTGTCAGCCATGGTGTAGGTGATGGTAGTGGGTTTCTGAAAAGAGTGGGAATCAGTTTTGGGCGGTGGGTGAGGGGTGGAGGGATCGGTGCTGGCTCTCCGGCCCTCGATGGGCAAAGAGTGGATGAAGATGCGTTCTCGGTCCGTCTTTTATTCGATTTTCCGGAGCGCCGCCCACTTCCCGCTCCCTTCCGGCCGAACTCCCGATTGGATGATTCCAATGTTTTGCGTTGGGCCCTGAACACGCCCATCGAGGCTTCAGAGACGCCAGGGATGGAGAGAGAGGAAAACGGTTTTTGTGATTCAAATTCAAATGAGGACGCGAAGTGGTAAAACCTGCGAAACGAGGTTCTGCGGAGACGACTCCACAAATGAGCAGCAAAGAACACCAGAAAGCATCCAAATGCGCGCCGCGCAGAACTCAACTCGACCCTGTATTGTGGCTGCGTGACCTGGGTTGTCTGTAGTCTTTTGATGCTGTAGTGGTTTATGCCGTAGTGCCGTAGATTCGGAACATCGTACAGTTTCGCAATGCCAGAACGTTGCGCTCGGAGAGGTCGTGCCAGCGCATTGCAGTCCACTCATCGCAATGATGAATTCACTCAATTCACCCGTGTGCGTCACCCCACGAGTGCGCGCATCAGTGAGGACTCTCTGAATTGACGATCGCTTCGCGTTCGCCGCGTTCAGAAATGCCCACGAAGAAGGAAACGTCCAGAAAGTGCTCGCCACGTTCACTGCGCGGCGCCGTTCTGTCGTCGACTTCGCCAGTCGGCAAAGGAAACCGCAGCGTTGCACTTTAAGGAATTCGCTCCATCAATGCGCAGATTGATGCTTTGCAGGAAAGTGAGAAAACATCTTTGCAGTGCACTACCGATGACCGTCAACCCACGGTAGCGTTGCTGCTGTACGGTATTGCGACTGCACAAATCCAAAAACGCAAATATATCGAAAGCGTTTTGTTAGAGCTGGTCGCATCGGAAAAACGTTTGCCGCGTTCAGAAATGCCCACGAAGAGGAAACGTCCAGAAAGTGCTCGCCAAGTTCACTGCGCGGCGCCATTCCGTCGCCGCCATCGCCAGTCGGCAAAGGAAAAAAAGGTCCGCAGCGTTGCACTTTAAGGAATTCGCTCGTGATCGGCAGATCAATGCGCAGATCGATGCTTTGTAGGAAAGAAGAACTCCAACATCTCTGCAGTGCACTACCGCTGACCGTCGTTCCTTTGCTCGGAGCCGACAGTAGCGTTGCTGTTGTCTTTGCCCGGAAATGAACGCCGACGCTAGTAGAAGGAAGATGGTGCAGCATTGCAGTTCTGTTCGTCCGGACTGCGCCGCTCTCGGGCATTCAAGCTGCTGATTCCGAAATGAAAAACGGCATTTTTGAAGTTGGAATGTTGCGATTTGCAAAGACGCACAGAAGAGACGAATCTCCACGTTTTGAGCGGTGTTCAGTCATGTCTTCAAACGCAATCCGAGATTTTGCTCACAGCTGTTGTTCGTTACCCCCTAGTGTCTTCCATAGAGGCTCTTAATTCGGATCTTCGTAAGCGAAAACTCCGCGGAATCATGTGATAATCGAAAGTGACCTGAAAGTAACATTTACTTCCACGTAATATTCGTTTTTGGACCAACTTGACAAGGCCTTAATCATCAAGCGATGGGGTGATGAATGCTGATAAAAGGCCTGTTTTCGCTCTGTGTAAATGCGCTCCATAAATTCCCGTCGTGCTCGAGATTGCTGCTCTTCAACTCCAACGATTCACTACTATTTGTTGAAATTAAAGAGGCGGGGCTAACATTTCATTTTTCAGGTGGTTACGGTGCTTTCCGCGTGGTGCGCGACCAAAGAAGCGAAAACGGAAATCGAGCACAACGAGCTCGAAGATGTAGCACATTAGTCTAGACTGATTTCACTGCACAGGAGATAACTGGCGTTTAGACCTTATTTGGGAGGCCTCAAACTGTTTCATGCGCTGCTTGAAGACTGGTTATTTAACAGTTTACTTCAAATCTTCATTTTTGTGAAATAATCAGGAAGGCGATTGGAGCTGGAATGCGCCCGACTTTAGTGCCAAAACCAAGAGCACCAACGACAGTAGTGCTACGACAGCGCCAATCCGTTTTGGCGGTGTCCATTTTTATTCCAGGCACCTTTTTATTTTTATTTCTATCAGACGCTGCTAGCCGCTATTGTCGTTGGTCGCCCTTAGCTTATCATGTCATTCGCTCCGCTAAAAACCTGGATTCGATGCAAATTAGTCATCTTGATCGATTGAACACAAACAAATCAGCGCGCACTTAACGCGCGCGCATCCGCATTTGTACCTATAATCTCGCGCGACACGTCGACACGTTTGAGCTGGTCGACTCATGCGGGAATGATAACTGGAACAAAGAGAATGTCTAGACGGAAGAAGACCGAGAACAAAGAAGAAAGTTAGCGTCGCTCGACGCATATATATAGCCGGCAACGGTGGATCTCTTTTAGTAATCTGCCTGATCGTTCTCAAGATGAGCGGCGCTTCAAAGTGTCTACTCGCTTTTCTGTCTTTATTCGTCGTCTTGTCGGGTGTCGAATCCCAACCACCCCCGGAAATGATGATGATGATGATGACCACAACGACAACTATGATGCCTTCGACGACAAGCGTTGCCACAACGACCGTCAGTTCGAAAAAAGCGGAACCGTACTGTTCAGACGAGTCGGGAAAACTCCTACCAACGGCCACATCGTGTGTTGACACGGTTTCCAGTGGCATTTGCTCCACGTTCAAGGCGGTCGGACTTGACGATAACAGTCGCGACCCCAAGTGCTACGATTCAAAATTCAAGCCGATTGCGCTCATGTGCGGAAAGACCTGCGGAATGTGTTGCCAATCGCCGCAGTTTGCCTGCGAGAATAGTAAAGGTATCTTTTAGCTCTTGCATCCTTTTATGCGAGTTAATGTCGTCTCAGGAGTTGAATGCGAAAAGTTGCGCTACCGGTGCTCGCAGAATGACGAACAGTCGAAAAAGTTCATGAAGCAATTCTGCCCGTCTACTTGCGGACTCTGCTCCGGCGGCCAAGTGGGTGGCAGTGGCGGCGGATGCCAGGACAAGTCGACCAGCTGTCCTGGGCTTAAAAATCTGTGCAATGACGTGAACTTTGCTGCTCTGAGGACGCAGTGTCCGCTCACATGCGGCACTTGCAAGACGAGCGGCAGCGGTAGCGGTAACACCGGAAACACCGGCAGCAGCGACTGTGTCGACATTGCAAATAACTGCCGCGACTGGGCCGGATTCTGTAGACGCCCTGACTACGCTACACTCAAAGTGAACTGCAAAAAGACGTGCGGATTCTGTAGTGAAAGTCAAAATGCCGCCTGCACAGATGCGCACAAGAAGTGAGTTCATTGCGCTCCCGGGGTTCGGTTGTTCATGGTTCTGTTTCAGCTGCGCCCTATGGAACTCCAACCACTTTTGCAACAATTCCGCGTTTACGCTCGAATCAAAGATCCGCTTGTGCAAGAAGACGTGCGGATTGTGCAATTTGTAATTGTGTTCAAAGGAATTTTGTATTTTATGGGAATAAATTAACTTGGTTCATTTGAAAGTACTGTAATTCGTAGATTGCTAACACAACGCGCATGATCGCAAGATGGTGAACGTCTCTTCGGAGCTCATAACGATGAAATGAAGTGGTAATTAGATGGTTTGATAGCCTTCAAAACGGCGGTACGCGACAAGTCGCCGCCGCCAAGTCGCCGCCGGCTAACTCGCCGCCGCCAAGTCGCCGCCGAATTTTGATATCCCAGATTTACAATACAATTCTAAAGATGAAGTATTGCTCTGAGCTTGACAAGACTTTAGCGCAACGACTTTTTTTGCGGTAAAGTTGCGATGACAACCAAAATTTTCTTCTCTCAAGAACTCTCAAGAGTTCGTTGATGAAAAAAACCCTGAGAGAAAAAAAACCCGCCTGGTGACTTTTGTGACTTTTGCGCTCGCTCCGCTCGCGCAAATTTCACCAGGCAAACCCTGCGGCAGCTCCTAGGCCTAAGCCTAAGGCAGTTACAGTACGTTAGCTTAGGACGGAGCCAAAGATCTCCTTACGGAGCCCGCTAATCAAGTAAAATTCCGGCGGCGATTTGGCGGCGGCGAGTTGTCTTGGCGGCGACTTAACCGGCGGCGAGTTGTCCTGTTCCGTCAAAACGGCGATCTTGTTGCTTTATTCTCGTTTTCTGGCGCTGATCAGCTGTTTGCTCATCAGCAGCTCGAAGATAAGGTTTGTCGTGGGTGAAGGTGAAACTAGAAAGCTAAAAAAAAGAAGTGAATCCATGGATTTCAAATTTATGCGTTTATATGGATTTATGCGGTTAGGTGAAAGTAGAAATGGGGTTTTCAGTGAATTGACGTTAAACAAGCAGCGGTTGCACGGCGGCATATTACCATATGATTGAAGTGATTAGGGTGGTGCTGAAAAACGCGCATCAGAACTGTTGAGGATGCCGACTAATTGCTCAAAAGTAAGAGCCTCAGTCAATTTTACGTTGCGAAATTACGATTTTGTTCGTTTATCGTCTTTAAAATCAACCGAAACGCCCTGTAATTGCGAGTTTGACCAAAGGGCCAGACAGACAAATAGTGTAGACAGCCTCGAAAGCTCGAAATTCAGCGACAATCAAGAATAATCATCGAAAGTTATGAATAAGCAGTCTTTATTAATTCTTTATTAATAATTTATTATTCGCCAAACTTCAAATTCACATTTCAAGCGCTCTTGGCGTCTTCATTGCAGCAAATACATTGCACCGCTCCGTCGACGACAGTACGATCGAGAGGGGAGATTCGTCCGTCGGTCCATCCAATTCTGGTGTCAAACGCAGGGTTGGCGGGCTCAAAAGCTGCGAGGAATCCGTAGAGTCTGCCACTGAAATTGGTCAGGCTTTTTTCGGCGCGACCAATGCTGTCGCAGCATGCGAAACAGGTCTCGTACGAAACGGCATGATTGATGCGGCAATATTCACGGGTCATTTTGAGGTCCCACGGAACGGAGCTGCCACGAGCTGCGCAGTAATAGTCTGGAAAGTTGAGTTTACGAATTCCGCTTGCTCTACTAAGCGCGCTTACGGTCCATCTTGTCGTTGAAACTGTAATAAAACTTTTGCGGGACGAAATCGGGATTTTGCGGAAGCATTTCGCCGTTTCCCACCTCGTTTTGGCCGAGAACGAGCGCCAGGAGGCAGCAGAAGAGAACACCGAGACGGAACATTGTCGATTGATGAAGCGTCCTGTTGATTGACGCTCTTATATTGACGCTGTTCGCTTGCGAATGCTTTGTAATTTGCACACACGGCGCACATTGTTTAGGCGATTTCTGAATCAGCGAAAACGAGATTTTCACTGCTAATGTTCGCACAGAGGCGTTTAGACTCGGCTATTTCAAGTCAGCAATTGGGCTTGTGACAGAAGAGATCGTGTAATCTATCAGTTTTCGCTTCGATTTCACAGAAAATCAAGCAATTAGCCGGTTTGTTGCTATAGTACGCTTCCTTGCCTTTGCACACAAGCGAAGCCGCAATAAATGAGAGGAATCTGAATCACCAGAAGGCAAAACAAGACGAACGAAAGCGAAATCGAAAATGCAGCCAAGTCCAGACGAAATATAGGAAAATTGGTCATCAATTCCGCGGCATACGGTAACGAACAGATGTAGACAGCATCAGATTTTAAATTCATTAAATTCAACGCAAATTCATTTTGAAGTTTTGCGGATGATTTCGGTGTCTTTCCTTCTTTTGTTTTAGCTTTCAGAGACGATATACCGATAAATAATCTATTTTTCATTCATATTACACATTATTAGGAAAATCTAAGCAAACTGTTCAGAGGAAAAAAACTCGATTTCAGTCATTTTGTGAAATGAAAAAATCAAAAATCATTGAAAATAACAAATGCAGACGAAATATAGGAATTTTGGTCATAAAATGCGCAGCATACGGTAACGAACAGATGTAGACAGCACTACATTGAACGCAACAGTTTTCACGCATTACAAAATGCTTCAATCAAACTATTAAAACTAGTAAATTGCATCGAAATTTCGGTTCACGTCCATAGATTCAACATAATATTTCTTATGGTGTTAGATACGTGCACAAAGTTGCAAAAAGGGCGCGTACCGTCCCAACATGGCGGTTAATTACCATATATAACTGTTGAACTGACAACTTAGGGTACACTATTTTAAATGGCTGCTTTCAAGTTGTGTTTTTACGGACACCTGTTGAAATTAGTCGTTGACACAGACAACGGCCTGTTAGCAAGTGCATGTTCAGTTTTACGTTAACACACACTGGTTTGACCTTGTCATCGTAGTCGGGAAAACTCATTCGCAATGCACATGCGTACCTGTAGAAATCGCGCTCAAAGTTGAAAAGGAGCACGTGGCACGGTCATGGCGGTCAATTACCGTATGACCGTTGAGCTGAGAGCGTAGGCTTTGCTTTCTCTAACATTACAAAAGCAGCGAAAATCCTCCTTTAGTGTTCAAGAATGGTCATTTTGAAAAATCGCTACAGTTGCTCTTCAAACTACAAATTGATGGTTGCATTCCAATTGAAAATTAATTTCTATTTAACCGCTAATCGCGCGTGCACCGGCGTCAGACTCATCAAAACAAGCGTGCAAACCCATGACCACAAACTACAAAATCAATAAAATCAATTGCGCTCTTCCGCATAAATTTATCGTCACCCAAGGAAACCGCCGAAATTACCATAGAACAGCTGTTGCAAAGCGCGCAACGCGGGCGCAGACGTCTTGCAGCCAATCGATTCGCGTCGAACGTTCGCGCTGCGTGGTAGGTCTTGCCGCGACGGGCGTGTCTCTGTTTATCGTTCTAACGCGCCACAACAAACTGACCACCGCAGCGAAATTGCACAGCGAAAAACAAAAGCGAATTCTCTGTGTTCACTCCGAGATGATCGGGCAAAAGTGAGAGAGAAGCGCTGCTGATAGGAAGGTAATCAGCGAAATTTGCGTTTTATTCCCCAACTGCACGCGTGGCGGTCAAAGGTACTTTCGCGCGCTGTTCAATGTGTGTGTGTGTGTGCGTGTCTGTGTGTGTGTTGTCAGAACTATTGATTTCAGGCGTATGGAGGTCCAAGTTGAGCGTTGATGTCACTGGCTGACTTGCTGCTATTTTGCACTTTACCATTCGCGGCTATTTCTGCACCAACACGGCCGTTGATTTGTGGAGAATCAAGTCGGAAATTAAGGCTGCTTCTGGCGATTTAATTCACTCAATATAGCGATTTACGTATTTAGCTATTTGAAGAGTTTTGCAGATCAGAAAGCGCGTAGGTTCACAGTTCAGAACACATGTAGTTTGATGCAGAAAAGCGGTGCTTTAATTTGACGCTTTGAAGCGGGATGAATTAGCGAAATTGCAGTTTTTGAAACGACAGCTCGTCAAACCTATCGTTTTAAACGCCGTTGTTCTATCAGAAGCAGAAAAGGTTGCTTTGTAGACTCAAAAACTGTGTTTTACAAGCCGATTTTACGAAATGACAACCGAAAACTCATTACTATAGCTGATTTAACAGTGACACTCGGCGTTTGTCCCTTAGTTGAACAGTTCTTTTGCTTCAAACAAGTGGAATACTTGTTTTAACCCAAAATGTAATGATTTTTAGCCAAGATAAGTTGCAAATCTCAACAAAAGTACCAAAAACAGCGTTTTATATGCGTAAAACGGTCATGAAAGCTCAAGCGCTCGCACAAACTACTTGTAGACTCGAATATGATTGAGTTTGGACCCTGGGCCTTCAACTATAGCCTTTTTAGCTAATTGTTTGCTTAAAACAAGACAAACTCGTTATTTCAGCTGATTTCTATATCAATCTATCGCTCTGAAACCGGCAAATGAACGCCAAATCACCATAGAAACGCGGTTCTTTACTAAAACACGTGCATTGACCATGTATACAGTAATCTTTATTACATCTACTCAACGTGCACTGTGCTTTTCGTGAAACTTACCAAAAACCGTTAAATTCTCAATTTTTCAGACTGGGTGAATTAAGTGATGGAGGGAGCCGTCGACGGCATGTCAGTACACCGAGAAGATGAACCGATGAGCCCTCTAGAACCACTCGATCCACATAGAATCCGTGATATGGTCGTCGATCAGCATTCTATGGCCGCTGGCGGTCACCTTCAACGAATGCAGAGCATGCAGGTAGCATTTCATTGCTGAAAAATTCAAATTTATGCTCGTTTCTGAACCAATTCCAGTGCTTTCAATGGTCGCCGTCCGCGTTTCCAGCCCTTCTACACGCAGCTAACCAATCGCCTATACGCGGACACTCGGCTGGGAGCAGCAGCAACAATTCCGGATCACCAGCGGCACAACGACGGAGATTATCGTCCGGTAGTGACTCGCACAGCATGCAGCAGCAGCCATCGTCGACCGCTAGCGTTGCTGCGCCTCAAAACAACAGTTTTGCCGAACGCGCACAAATCAACTTCGCTCAAATCAATGAAATCAACTCGCCAAGCCGAACGAACGGTCCGATGCAGCAGCAGATGCCGGCATCGCTACCGCCGCATCCAATGGGAATCGTTCCAGGTTCGTTGAATAGAGAAAGAGAGCAATTGGCTAAGAGCCACGGCTTTAAAGTGCTTGTGCTGGTCAATACACACGAGAATGTCAAAATAGGACAGAACAGATCATTCTACTGCGTATTAGGGACTTGGATTGGTGATAAAAGCTTGGTTTCTGAGTGATTTGTTCAAATTAGCATTGAAAATTGTAAAGTCTTAAGCAAAAACCTGGAAAATTGCGCGTTTTCAGTTCCTAATGATCTCCCAAACGTCCAATTCACTGTCCACTCTAATTAGCCAACAAAAAATGCACTAAACTCGTTTCCTAGTAACGTGAATGAGTCAGAATTCCTTGAATTACAACGAATTAAATTGTTGCGAATTGCGAATTTTGCTTCCTTGGACTTGGATTGGTGATGCTCTCCATCCTCTCAATTAGAATCACAACACACTGTGGCGTCCTACTATTGGCATATTGTTTCAGGTCCAAGTCCGCTCGGAAGCCCTCACGCTCAACACCAATCGCCTTTCAATCGAAATACTCCAGGCCCTAGTATGACTCCACAGTCGCCGTTTGGAGCCACTTCAATGCAACAACAGCAACAGATGCAAAATCAATTTTCTTGTCATTCGCCGGCGCCAGGTAAAACGTCTCAATCTTACATCTTTACAAAACGAGCAAATTTAGGAATGCATATGGGACCGTTAGGTCAACAACCACAAACCCCCGGCGGACACAACCAACTGCCCTCAAATCAAGTCAACATGTCGCCCTCCACCAATCACGCCCTATTTCCAAACCCTCAAACACCGCGCAGTGCGCACCCGTACTCGAATCAAGGACTCACTGCGTATCCGTTCCCACCGAACGCTAGTCAACCGCTACCAGGACAGCCGCCACAGTGGATGCAAGCACAGCAGCAAGTAAGTTCAATACAGTCCCAAAAATCACTGCAAGGAGATCTACGGCTCGCTCCCACAGAGGTGCTATTAGTAGACAATGAGAAAGTGACCCGCGGAAAGTAAACAAGCTTTAAATCTGAGGCTAAACGCGCAGTTGTTACTAAAAATGCAAGTTTTCACCAATGTAATAAATGAATAATTGATTAAATTTTAATTTAAATATTTGGATTTTAACGTTTGAAGTCAAATTTAAAATAATTTTTAGATGAATTATTGGACTAAATCTAGTAGTACTGTAATAAAATGTGGTTTTATTTCTAAATATATTTGTTTTTCATTTTTAATTAAAATTAAAATTTTAAACAAAAAATCACAATTTTGTATTTACATTTTTTAAATTCAATTTTAAATGTAAAACATTTTAAACATTTTCTTTCCTTTGAACATTAATTTATTTTTTACTAAAGAGTTTACAATCGCGTGAAAAATCATAAAGAATCCGTTTTGAAACTGAACAAACCTTTACTAGTTTAAAAAACAGTTAAAAGACAAACATTCCAGTCCAAAAATAATTTTAATTTGTTGAATGTAAATTAAAAATTTTTTAAAAAATTTAAAATTTTTTTGAATTTGAATTTAAAAAAAATTTGAATGTAGTCCTAGAAGTACTGTCATCAATGACGTAAAAACGTGGTTTTGCTTCTATAACTATTTCTCATTATATTATTATTCTAACTATTGGATTCGTATCTAAAATTATAATTTCAAATTCATTTTTTTGATTCAATAATTAGTTTACAGTTACAGATTCATCACATTTGGATTTGTAACAAATTATAAAAATAATGAATTTTTCACTTTAAATCTTTTGCATTTTTAACCTTCGCTCTGCTTTGAACAACGTTTTTTTAAATCGCTTCAAAAATCATTAAAAAAAATTCACCGTTATCAACGAAAGTCGTCGAAAGTAGTCCAATTTCCAAAAGTTCCCAGACGCGTCTAGTTTCGAACAATTTTCCCGAAATAACAGAACGCAATGAAATATGAGCAGCTTTGAAAGTACAGCACGCAAGTGCGCAATTTGTCCTGAAGGCGATCGCTAAATTATTCATGTTTTAATCTATAAAAAGAAGCTTTTGGCGCTTGTGCGCGCAAAACGCGCTCCGCATTGAAAATGATATACATAGTTGCTGCATGTAGTTGCCGCC
Source organism: Steinernema feltiae (assembly GCA_007213375.1). Classification (NCBI taxonomy): domain Eukaryota; kingdom Metazoa; phylum Nematoda; class Chromadorea; order Rhabditida; family Steinernematidae; genus Steinernema; species Steinernema feltiae. The sequence continues at coordinate 116,902 of MQUG01000155.1, forward strand.
CGAACAGCACCTTGAGAGACAAGAAATGGAAATCTTGACAGCTGCAACGCTTGCTATCCGACTTAACCGACTAGCAAAGCGGAAATCTCTTCATGCGACTTATCTGCTGATCGATTTTTCATACAACTATAATAGCTTTCCCACTCAAAAGCCATAAAATCCGCTTGCAAACGCGGATTCAGTCCTTTAAACAACAGAAAAACAAAACACTTCTTTCTGCGTTTTATAGATGCAACAACACTATGTCGGACAACCGCGAATGATGGGCCAACCGCCAGTGGGCGGCGCAGGACAACGAGTAATGGTACAACGGGTACCGTATCCAACAGGTAAGTAAGGATACAGCAAGGCGGGAACGAAGTTTAAAAAGCATAAAAAAGAGAAAAAATCCAACTAGCGACTACATTGGCTTAAAGATGTTTACGTCGTCGTTGAATATAGCGTTGCCGGCGGCGGCAGCGACGACAACGCCCAAACAGAGGAGGAGAAAAGGGAGAAGTGTTTAATTGAGAAAGGCTATGCAAGTTGGTAATCAAGATAGAACGATGAAACCTGACCCTTGGCCGGTCCACTGGGGACTGCCGCCCAGCCGGCCGTCGCCGCTGCCGCCGCGTGTTTTTTCGCCTTGTCTTTGTTTTGTCCTCTGTGTGTGGCTGCTGCTGCTGCTATCCAAGTCGCGCAGCGCGCCCCGTTTGTTGTTGATTTGCATCCGCACACAGACACAAACACGCGCGAGAGGTGCGCGATTCATGCGGAGATTTTGAAAAGCCTACGTTGCGACTTGGTCTCCTCAATTTTGATGCTTTTTTATGCGATTTTCTTCGGCGTCCCAAGTGTCATGCCAATGGCTTCCGCCTCTCCTCAGCTGCTGCTGACGGCGGCGACGACGACGACGACAACGGCAGCTTGGCTCAAGGAGAACCGGAAGTGCGCGTGCGCGTGATTAGCGGATGCGAGTCTCGAGTCGCAGAGCGCTCCTCTTCGCCTCCTTTTTACCGTTCAAGTATCCGCTCTCTTTTGCTCTTACACGCATTTTGTTTTCGTTTTCCACTAGGTTTTTCCGCTGTGGTGCGCCACCCGCACGCCCCATTATAAATGTATAGGCTTCGTTGTCGTCAGCGGCGATCGGTGGTCGCAAGAGGGTGGGAACAGTAGGCGCTTTGGCCACTTTACCAGCGCCACCATTGACTGCTCTCTCTCTGCTAAAGAGTCTTCGGCCACACACAGAGACACATGCACACGGAGCAAGACAGAGAGAGCGCGCCGCGAAGGAAGGAGGGACGTTGTTGGCCGTTGCCCAGAAGAGCTTGGGCCACTGACGACCCACCACCACCCGCTGCTGCTGACATTTTGCGAGTACTTTCTTGTCTCATGAGTTGCGACTGAACTACTGTATGGGAAAATATTTTTTTTGCGCAAAAAACCCGAAAGTGAAAGTGTTAAAATGAATGGACTGTGTCAGCGAACAGAGGAGAAAGATGGATTGCGCCGCTTGCCGCTGGTTCCTCTCGCTCCCGCAACACATGTTCCCGCGTTTTTTACTACTCTTTGTTCGCAGTTAAATATTCAAGTTTTGCGAAGGGTGTTTGTGGCACTAGCACGCGCTGAGAATTCGCATTGCTCTGCGAATATCCACTTTTTTTGTACGGTTTAAAAACGTTAAAAATTTGCAAATCTTTGCAAAAAATGGTGGTTTTCGAAGAGGCGTTTAAACTCAAATTGCAGTGACCATTTGAAAAGGTCAACTGCTGTTTGTGCATACATTTTTAAGTCAATTGCCGCACGCGTACTTATTTGCCAAACAAATGTCAAATTGCTTAAATTTTGCAATTTTTCGACAATTTTAAATTAGTATTTAGACGATCTGGGAGCGCTTGTCTCTTCATCACTTTCCAAGTGATGAACTACATTTTCAAACATGTTTCTCCCGCGTTAATTGATTGAAGCAGTGGCTTCAGTTCCGATTGAGCTAAATTTACTATAATAAACCGTATTCCGAGATAGATTTGACCTGAATCAGGTAAAAAACGTTGTTTTTATGGGTGAAAGAGCTTGCTGCCAAAACATCTGACATATATTATTCATTCTACAGCTCTAAAATGCGCGGTATAGTATAAATTGTTATTTTTGTGAAGTGAAGGTATTTAAGTTATGTACATAAATAACAAATAGTTAGTTAAATGATAATTAAAACATAAAAAAGCAATGTTCTTTTACTTTTTCTGTTATGCTATGTTTTGACCTAACATGCAAGCAAAAATACACCCAAGTCGAGTCGCAAGCCGGGGATCAAATAGAACTTGATTGTAGATGATTTATTGTTGTTTTTTGTCGTCAAAAGATTACAAAACGTAAATTTTAAATCTATCTTTCTGATTTTATTTTCATAATGTTCTAAAAATGAAAAAAAAACGACTAAACAAAAGAACATTTTTGAAAAAATTGCGCGATACCGTACAGATCAGTAAGCCATAAGTAACCGGGACTGTTCGCGATGGGTAAAAGAACAAAGCGTCCATAATAAATCATCTGTTTTGTCAATCATTCGCCCCAAATGCATCCGAATTCGGAAAAGAAATATTCATAAATAAACGAGATAAGCGTGAGCGCTGCAGAAGAGCGAAATCAAACACTACGAAATCGCGTTACTCCTTCCATAGCCAAATTTAATTAAACGCGTTGTTGTCTTTGGCAACCGCACCCAAAAAAATGGCCGAAAATATTGGTTTTGCGTGCGCCGGGCACAGCCTAACTGTGTACGCACACGTTGTTGTGAATAATGATTTACGGCGCGGCGAATATTGAGAACGCGGGCGGAAGGTTGAAATGAAGAGAGGAAATTGTAATTAAGAAATAATGTTTAATTCAAAAGGCAGGTGGCGGCTGAGGGCGATCAAACAAGGCGAAAGCTGATGAGAAGAAGAGAAGGAGCGCAAGCGAGCATCAAGTTGAGAAAAGTTGTTTGTTTTTCAAGCCGCGAGCGAGTGCGAACACTCGCAAACATGCAATTTCCGCGCACGCGTGTGTCTCTCTGTGTGTGATATCTTATTCTCCCCATCAACACTACCACCACCACCACCACCATCACCACTTTGCTGATTTAATCTTCTCTATTCTATGCATCCTACACATACATTTAGGCTACAATCCGGCAGCAGTGGCAGCAGCGATGACACAAGCGCAGCCGGGCTATCCGCGGCCAGTGGTAAATCACCGACCACAGTACCCGTCCGGACCTCCAGGCGGTGTTGCACCTGCGCCGCCGCCGTTACCGCCACCGCAACAACCGCCGCAGCAGCATGCGTTGCAGACGAACGCGTCTTCTGCGGCGGCGGCGGCGGTGGCTGTGACTTCGCCGCCGGTCGTCGCCTATCCTCCGCACATTCAAATCAAGGAGCAGCAGCAGCAGAATGTGTTTACGCAAAGCCTTCCGCTAACACCGGTAACACCAGCGGGATTTCCGAATCCGCTCCAGAGTCTCCAGAACTACCCGACGCAAGCGCAAGTGCCACAGGCGGCAATGACTCCGCGGACACCGCAGGTAATTCAGGAATTGAGTGAGCGAGAGGGAGACAGAAGCGAGCGAGTAACCGCTACGTAATTGTTTCGAATCTCCCCGCTCTCGCACCCCTCAACGCAATTATCCTCTTAGCATACACACACACAGAGCATAGAGACACGCTAAAGCTAGCAGCTTTGGAGTGACGTAACGTAATCTTCGCTCCGCTCACTCCAATATGGCCACCTGCTCAGCACAAGTCGTCGTTCTCCTACACAAGAAATACAGAAACAAAGACAAAAAAAGCGGATTTTGGAGCATAAAATAGAATGACCAACGCATTTCAAGAGACCGGTGGCGGTGCTCAACTTTAGCGCAATCAATAGCCGGCAGCAATTGAGACAAGCCATTTACGAGCATTGTACTTCGGAGTGGTGCACTACGGTACTCAAAAGACATTAGACCTCACGCGTAATGAGATTAATGCTTTCAAATCTGATTAAAATACGCTCTTTGTTGGGAATAAGCCAATTCTCATGAGCGTTGCCATGGCTATTGGAAGCGCATTTGGAGAGCGGGGACACTAAGAGATTTACATTCAGATGAGCTACCGTATACCGCAATAAAAGTGTTTACAGTGGGGGCAAAATGCATAGGTTAGAGTTGAACATTTTCTTTGAGGTGTTGTTTTGAACTTTGAGACTACGGTAGGTATCTAGGAAGGGGGATGAACACGGCATGCTGGAAGGTAGAGAATGTCATCTTGTTTTGAGTAATAAAAGGCAAAAATTTCACCATTTTAATGGCATTTTAAAACTTCTAGAAGCAGTCAAATGCTCCACACACTCAATCAGAAAATGAAAACGCATTGGCACACGTGGAACTACACAAATTTTCCCTACCGCATAGTGGAAGCGAACAGGTGCATTTACGGAAGCAGACTGAGGCCTGATTCTTGCCTCCAATTGCTTATTTACTAGAGGAGAATTGACACAACAGTTAGTGCGTTAGCTTAGCGAAATTGTCCAAGTTTTTGTACGCACTAATCCTCAGATGAAGTCCATTCAGAATTGCGCATTGGTAGTTGAACACGGAAGCTTAGACGCACTCTTAGAACTGAACCAAATGATTTAAAGAACTACCGTAATCTGAGGGTTTCATGATTGCAGTGTAGCCGCAAATACAGTAGTTAGTCTTTCAATTTCAATGTAACAGAAATGTCTCAAATTCAAATGAAAAGACCTACCGTAGTCCAGTACACTGCATTCAGCAAATCATTAAATCAGCGCTTTACAATCCGCTCAAATAAGCTCACAAGACGAGAGCACAAGCCAAGCCAGACAATGCCAGAAAAATCAAAATTTCACCTGCGAACATAGCCAATCAATCGTTAAGCATCAAATCAACTTATCAAAATCTTCAATTACAGACGCCGCTGGTTCGACCGCCACTAATGAACGCCGTTCCTCCGCAGGCGCCTCCTCCACCGCCACCGCCGCAACACATCACATCGCCACATAGCAGTAAGTTTTCTGCTGATAAACAACACAAAAATGCTCTTCCGCGACGCCAACAGCAGGAGTGGCGAAAGAGAGAAAAAGAAAACAGCGGAGAGGAACGTTTCCCCGCACTGATTCACAACCCCACAAATGCTGCTGCGCTCCTCGTTGTTATCATCCGGCGCGCGCGCGAGCGATCACAGCTCTAGCGTCTTTCGCGCAAGCGCTCGCACGAAACAAACAGTTTTACAACTTTCTGCCAATATGCGCGACAAAAACAACGTTGTTTGCTTGTTTTTGGCGCTTTTTTGGTCCGTTATTGAACGAAACACTATGAGAGAAAGGGCAGCAAGCTGAAGAAATGAGTTCGGAGCGGCATAAACATCAAGAATGTGAGCTTCACTCAGTCAGCTCGTTGTGTTGGCAGCAGCAAGGAAATCTGCTTAAATGCGCGCGCGAGAGAGGAGGAAATCTCCAATTTGTAGCCAAACGACCTACCTTGTGTGTGTGTGTGTTGCGAATATCTCTTTCTTGGACACGTTTCCTCATCAATGAACGCCGCAGCGACGGTTCGATAGCTGCACGAGTCTCCAAAGGGTTGCGGAGCCTCAGTGGGTCTGGAAATCATGTGGTCGTGTTAACAACGCACAGCCGCTTTCAACCTACCTATCTATGTCGCTCACACGCACGCACATACACGGACAGACATATCCGGCCAGTTTGTTGACGCTTCTTAACCATTAAACGAGGCAGAGGACGAGAAAAAAAACCTTTGAAGTGGCTTATCACGCGGTTATAGCCGTTTGGTCACTTGGGATTGTCGCCGGTGTCACGGCGTCCACACCGAGCGCGCGAACTTGCGCGCGCACGCCAGAATAGCTCCTCGACGAATAGGGCAGCGACAACCGCGACCATCACAACCTCCTCGAGCGAGCGCATCCAATGTTTTGCCTCTGATATTAGAAGACCGAGGGCACGCAAAGGACTGCGTACGCGCTCCTGCAGTCAGTCAGTATAAGGGTCGTCGTTTTACGTCGTCCTGGCTTTTCCTCCCAGTCATGGGCGGTCCCGTTCGCTCGCTTTGCTTCGGCGTTGCCGGCGTGTTCGGCGACGGTGCACCAGAACAGTTCGGGGCCCGATCGGCGACCCGAGAAGAGACACAAGCAGCAAGCATATTGTCATCGTCATCATCATCGTCGCCGTCATTGTTCGAAGCTCCGAGCTCGCACCGAGAGCGCGAGAAGAACGAAAAGAGCCATTGATGATTCTATGCGTTCACGGTGCTGTCGTCGCTGCCCTTTCGAAGCAACTTTGTCTTCTCTTCTCTTCGTTTCGCGTTTTTGCACTTCCAGAGAGCGCGCTTCTCGCCCCGTCGCATTGGACACGGAACTCTTGCTGCCATCAACCGATGCCGCCACTGTCTTTTCCCTCTTCTCCTGTGTTCCGGAGAGCCAAGTTTTGCGCTCAAATGGGCTCGCTGCTCGCTCGTTTCGCTCGCTCAAAAAACCAAACAACAGAAAATTAACTTGCATAAATTCCAGCGGTCTGATGAAGTCCTCTCCGACCACTCCTCTTCTTCTTCCTCTTTTCCTCCTCTCATTGCGCACAATTACACTCGTTTGCGCGTGCGTGCATAGGATTGTTGCTGAGCTGAGCATGTGTGCGAGCTAAAGCAACAGTAGAAGCAGAAGCGTCTGCATTGGCAGGAGCTAGAGACGCGTGTATGTGTGAGCAGTGGTTATCGTGGTAGGTGATGAAGGAAAAGCGAACGCGCGCGCCTAAAAAAGAGGTCTAAATAAGTGGAAGCCGCTTGTGCGAAATCCTTCCGCCCAAGTAGAGCAAAGAAAGGGGAGGAGGTTTTGTGGTGTTGCTCTCTCCCGCGCCACCACCACCACCACCAACAGCAGCAGCTGAGGGTGGTGCCAGAGCGCGAAAAGAAGACGAAGAAGAAGAGAAGAAAATGCGATCGCCCAGAGCGAGAAATGCGAATGTAGCGGTGAGGTGAGGTGTGTGTGTGAGGAGGACATGAAGGGTTCACTACAAGTGCACCGTCATCCCTCTATGCTGCGCGCTACTCACTACTCCTCGCTGAGGACGACGCCTTCTACACCGGCCTTCCAGGCGGCTTTCTGGCGGCGGCCCTCATCTCCGAAATGGCTACGATTTGTCTCCTCTTTTTTTTCCTCGTTCAATTCTCCAAGTGTCGCTGTCTCATCGCGTTCGCGCGTTGACGTTTTTGTGCTCCGAGTGTTCCCGAATATGGCGCTCCTCGCTCGCTCGCTCGCTTGCTCGACCGACCGACCGACAATGACTATGCAGCACTCAGAGCATATTTCGCTTTTGCGCTCCTTTCCGTCGTTTTTTGCGCTCTGCTGCGCGAACGATAGATATTAATACATAACATACGTTCGTCCACATTTTCTTCTGCACCTCCTGATGGCGCGACGACAACGATAATGTTGTCTTCTTGACCGATTGCGCCCCGCTCATCTGTTTGTGCGAACGTTTGTGTCTCCTTGCCTCTTCGGTTGCGACCGGAGGCGCTCGCTCGCTCGCTCAGTGTGTGTGTGAAAACACTTGCATCTTTGTGTTGCTGTTTTGCGGTGTGCGAGGGAGAGGATGAGTGAATGAGGAGGAGAGGGTGCTTTTCCCTTTTGTTTCACTGGTCTTCTTCTCCTTCTCCCCCCACTCCCTCTTTAGCGCTTCCGATCCCCCTTTTCAATGAATTGTTTAGGATGACATTAACACTGACCACGGCTTCCTCTTTCCTTCCGGCCTTGCTTGCGCGCGCGTAGGGCTTACGGTGATGCTGCTTTCGCCCTTACATGAATGAGATGGGATCAACTGTCATCGCCACTAGGGTCTACATCTTTTCGTTGCTGTTGTGCGCGGGCGCGTGAGTGCGCGAGTGGTTCTACCCCTCGAGGCGCGCGCTGCCTGACTGGCTGCTTGATCTCATCACCCCGTGTGTGCGTGTGTCTGTATGTGTGTACGCGTGTTGCTGCCTGTCGGCGATCGGCGGCGATTTGACTGGAAAAGAGGGAAAACGGAGACGACAGAAGAGGTGCGCCGTCGTCGCCAGCTGTGCGGAATAAGGAGACGACGCGAGCACGCGAGGAGGAGGAAAACGGTTGTCGGTCGCGTTCGGTAGGTCGACTGGCGGCTGGCCGGTCGGCCCAACTTTTTCTTCGCTCAAAATTTGCTCTTGCGCACTGTTATTCTTCGCCGCTGCCTTTCCTGCCTCCGCAGCCGTCAGTGCGGAGGAGCAAAACCCTCCTCATAACAGGCAGGAGGCGCAGCAGCTCTCCCTCTCCTGCGTGCGCGCCACACTCATTCACTCATGAAGAACGTAAATGTATTCATTCCTTTTTGCGACAAATTCGTCTAATGAGTGCACAGCGGTATTTCTATCCTCCTCCTTCTCGCCCTCCTCACGCGCAGCTATCGCGCGCTCTCGTTCACACGAGCGAGCGATAAATGAGTGTGCCACTATTGCGGGGAGCGCATGTACGCGCACAATTAGCGGCTATTCGCGCGCGCGCGCGCGCGAGCGCTCGCTCTTTCTCATTGGTAATTATTAAACGCCACCTTTCCTCCTCCTTTCCGTTTTGTTAGTTAGTTCGTTACCTCTTTCTCAGTCGATGGCGTGGCTGGAGACCGACCGCCTGCCACCCCCTCCTCGTCCATGTATGTAGCGGGCGCTAAGATTCTCTCACAAGGGCACAAGTTTCACCTGCCGTGCGGATACGGTAGCTTTGGTTTTTTTTTTGTTGGTAAGAGTATCCTTCATCTCTTCTTCGTCTCACCAGTCGCGCGCGCATCCTCCATGCTCGTTGTTTTAAAAGTAATTGGTGCTATTGTTGTTTTTTTGCTCTCGCGCGCGCGTACGAGCTTTGATTAATTTGACGCAATCGTCGCGCATGTACATATATTTCAGAGCAGCGTTTTGTCGGCGTGTGCAGTGCATGTGTTGATTTGCGATTCGCACTCATTTGCTATGAGTGAAGAGCTGCTCGGATGCTGCTCGGCGGGCAACGGTGACGCCGTCGTTTGTGCCCCTTCCACAACCACCACCACTAATGTTTCGCTCCTTCATCCCGCTGCCGCCGCGACCATTTCTTCCAAATTGAGCGTTTTGCAACAAATCCGCAACGGCGGTGTTTGCGAGATGAAACCGATGCTCTTCGGGAGCAAGAGTTTTAAGGTTAGAAGCGCTAACGTAATGGGTTTATGTGCGATATAGGCGTCGTATCAATCGCTGCCAACGCCTGAAGATTCGGACGCGAGCGAAGAGTACTCCTCATCCGAAGAGGAAGAGGAGCAAGACGAAGAAGAGGAAGAAGAGGACGAGGAAGAGGAGTTTGAATCCGCGTTGGATACGGTAGAAGACGACATGATCTTCGAGGAGATCCACCAAGCGGAAGCACGGTTTGAGGAAGAGCTGCAGAAGAGAGCGAGCAGTGAAGAGCTCGATGCTCCTACCGTACCCCAGATGAAAACTCCATCGGAGCAAGATGAGAATGTTGAGCCGAAGGAACGCGTGTCGCATCCGTTTGACATTGGCGTTCTGCTCGACTTGAACCCAAAAGCTCGCAAGGAGAAGCCGTTGGCCGAGGAGAAGCAACCTGTCGTCGGGTTCAAAGAGCAGACTGTGCCTGAGATTTGCAAAGGCGAGCCGGAGAGTCTAAAACGCCACAATACTCCGGAGCCTGAACCGGCGGAACCTCTCGATTTGACGAAGAAGAAACCGAAGCGAGACGAAGACAATTATTTTGGTACGGTAACGCGAGCGCGAGCTGTGCATTCAGAGCGGTTTTTGTCGCCGCTTTCGTGCTGATTAGCAATTCCTTTGACCGTCAGCAACAGCAGCAGCAGCAACACAGCGCAGACCGTAGTCATTCGTCCGGCTGGTGCTGCGCGGTATAGTGCATTTTTGATTTAACGGTCCACGCGCGCGCCCACATGACACTTTTCGATCAACAGCCGCCGTTTTCGACGACGCCGCCGCCATCAAAGGTGGGGCAAAGTACATTTCGGTCGTCGTCGTAGTCGTCGCCGCCGCCGCCGCTGCCTTTACGGTGACAATTCGCCTATTCTCTGGCGATAGCCGGTCGTCGCCGTTGCGGCGTCGTCGTCGTCGTCGTCTCATTAGCATATCCAACGAACGCAAAAGGCAACGGCAAAGGTGCAGCGGAATGAGCGCAAAATCAATTAACCATACACACACAGGCACGGGCACGCAAGCAGAAAAAGAAGTGCTAAAATCGACGCCGTAATATGCTAATGTTTAGTGTTCCCTTCGGGATCCGTTACACCGTCGCAGGTGCCGCCGTTCACGCCACGATTCGGGCCACCAGTTCAGGGGGTCAGTCCACAGTATCCCAATGCCAACGACCTTCGATCGCCGGGGCTTATGTCGCCCACTCAAGCCATTCGTCCGCAGTGCCTTAATGGTAATTGTAGATGAAAGCGATGGAGCACAGAAACAAAGCAGCAATTTCAGATTCCTTGGTGCCTAACATGATGCGAGTAGCTACACAATCAGGACACTTTTTTGGACATGATGTGCATTATGCAGGTAAGCACAAGAGACAAGAAAAGATTTTAAGTTTGCTCCTACAAGGAACCGTTGGAATTTTTGTATGAAAACGTAAAATTGCTGTAAAAATTGCAGCTCAAAGATCTGGCTCACTTTTATAAAACGAACCTTGAATTATTGTTTTTTAGTTAAGCGGATTGCGTAAAAAATACTAAAAATCAGATAAAACAAAACTGTAATCAGAAGCTTTAATCTTCAATCGCTTTATCGCAATTTGAAATCAAATTATGGAACGCATGAACGAAGCCAGAAATAAACGCTTGAAAACAAACAAAAACGACAAAAAAAGCAGTTTTAAGCAGTTTTCTGTGCTAATCAAACGTCAATAATCAACGTCAAAATCGAGCAAAAGCTATAGAATCAGCTTTTTGGTCTAATTCATCAACGAACGGATTACGGTGCTTTTACTAACCTGTTGTTCTTTGACAGTACCCCTCGAGGGAATGTGCCTCATGGGATGCACCTTCTACCTTGTCGAGAATGAACGCAATCTCAACGATAAACACGACCTCGCCAACTTGTCAGCCGTCATCAAATACCACGGCGGTGATCTCAAATGGGGAACTACGGGATTGAGCGAGCGGACAACGCATGTACTCTGCGAGTCGTACCAGAATTCGTTTGTCAGAAGTGTAAGTTTGAGTTGTTGGCGTGGGAAATGACGCAAAATCGACGTTTAGATGCTAAAGGATTGTCGCAAACGATGTGTCACCCTACAGTGGCTCAACGAGGTCATCATTCGCAAGCGTATGGAGGCTCCGTGGAAGTTCTGTCATCTGCCGAGTTTCTGGAACGAGCCAACTCGTCCACATTCCGGAGCAGGAAAGTCAATCTGCGTCAGCGGCTATCAGGATCTTGAGCTAATCAATGTGAAATGGATGATCGCAACAATCGGCTGTCGTATTCGCTGAAATTTAAGAAAATTCCGATTATTAATCTGTAGAGAACGCTGTTACCATTTCGCGATTAAAAAGTCGTTTTCGCACGACAAATGATGCGAATACCGACAGCCGATTGTTGCGATCATCCATTTCACATTGATTAGCTCAAGATCCTGATAGCCGCTGACGCAGATTGACTTTCCTGCTCCGGAATGTGGACGAGTTGGCTCGTTCCAGAAACTCGGCAGATGACAGAACTTCCACGGAGCCTCCATACGCTTGCGAATGATGACCTCGTTGAGCCACTGTAGGGTGACACATCGTTTGCGACAATCCTTTAGCATCTAAACGTCGATTTTGCGTCATTTCCCACGCAACAACTCAAACTTACACTTCTGACAAACGAATTCTGGTACGACTCGCAGAGTACATGCGTTGTCCGCTCGCTCAATCCCGTAGTTCCCCATTTGAGATCACCGCCGTGGTATTTGATGACGGCTGACAAGTTGGCGAGGTCGTGTTTATCGTTGAGATTGCGTTCATTCTCGACAAGGTAGAAGGTGCATCCCATGAGGCACATTCCCTCGAGGGGTACTGTCAAAGAACAACAGGTTAGTAAAAGCACCGTAATCCGTTCGTTGATGAATTAGACCAAAAAGCTGATTCTATAGCTTTTGCTCGATTTTGACGTTGATTATTGACGTTTGATTAGCACAGAAAACTGCTTAAAACTGCTTTTTTTGTCGTTTTTTGTTTGTTTTCAAGCGTTTATTTCTGGCTTCGTTCATGCGTTCCATAATTTGATTTCAAATTGCGATAAAGCGATTGAAGATTAAAGCTTCTGATTACAGTTTTGTTTTATCTGATTTTTAGTATTTTTTACGCAATCCGCTTAACTAAAAAACAATAATTCAAGGTTCGTTTTATAAAAGTGAGCCCAGATCTTTGAGCTGCAATTTTTACAGCAATTTTACGTTTTCATACAAAAATTCCAACGGTTCCTTGTAGGAGCAAACTTAAAATCTTTTCTTGTCTCTTGTGCTTACCTGCATAATGCACATCATGTCCAAAAAAGTGTCCTGATTGTGTAGCTACTCGCATCATGTTAGGCACCAAGGAATCTGAAATTGCTGCTTTGTTTCTGTGCTCCATCGCTTTCATCTACAATTACCATTAAGGCACTGCGGACGAATGGCTTGAGTGGGCGACATAAGCCCCGGCGATCGAAGGTCGTTGGCATTGGGATACTGTGGACTGACCCCCTGAACTGGTGGCCCGAATCGTGGCGTGAACGGCGGCACCTGCGACGGTGTAACGGATCCCGAAGGGAACACTAAACATTAGCATATTACGGCGTCGATTTTAGCACTTCTTTTTCTGCTTGCGTGCCCGTGCCTGTGTGTGTATGGTTAATTGATTTTGCGCTCATTCCGCTGCACCTTTGCCGTTGCCTTTTGCGTTCGTTGGATATGCTAATGAGACGACGACGACGACGACGCCGCAACGGCGACGACCGGCTATCGCCAGAGAATAGGCGAATTGTCACCGTAAAGGCAGCGGCGGCGGCGGCGACGACTACGACGACGACCGAAATGTACTTTGCCCCACCTTTGATGGCGGCGGCGTCGTCGAAAACGGCGGCTGTTGATCGAAAAGTGTCATGTGGGCGCGCGCGTGGACCGTTAAATCAAAAATGCACTATACCGCGCAGCACCAGCCGGACGAATGACTACGGTCTGCGCTGTGTTGCTGCTGCTGCTGTTGCTGACGGTCAAAGGAATTGCTAATCAGCACGAAAGCGGCGACAAAAACCGCTCTGAATGCACAGCTCGCGCTCGCGTTACCGTACCAAAATAATTGTCTTCGTCTCGCTTCGGTTTCTTCTTCGTCAAATCGAGAGGTTCCGCCGGTTCAGGCTCCGGAGTATTGTGGCGTTTTAGACTCTCCGGCTCGCCTTTGCAAATCTCAGGCACAGTCTGCTCTTTGAACCCGACGACAGGTTGCTTCTCCTCGGCCAACGGCTTCTCCTTGCGAGCTTTTGGGTTCAAGTCGAGCAGAACGCCAATGTCAAACGGATGCGACACGCGTTCCTTCGGCTCAACATTCTCATCTTGCTCCGATGGAGTTTTCATCTGGGGTACGGTAGGAGCATCGAGCTCTTCACTGCTCGCTCTCTTCTGCAGCTCTTCCTCAAACCGTGCTTCCGCTTGGTGGATCTCCTCGAAGATCATGTCGTCTTCTACCGTATCCAACGCGGATTCAAACTCCTCTTCCTCGTCCTCTTCTTCCTCTTCTTCGTCTTGCTCCTCTTCCTCTTCGGATGAGGAGTACTCTTCGCTCGCGTCCGAATCTTCAGGCGTTGGCAGCGATTGATACGACGCCTATATCGCACATAAACCCATTACGTTAGCGCTTCTAACCTTAAAACTCTTGCTCCCGAAGAG